>CM065127.1:16077500-16355000 GCA_033026305.1 Cirrhinus molitorella | reverse complement strand
AAAGATGGTTGTTCAGAAGTAGTTTAGTTCCCATTTGATGCTGATTTTGCCATGACAGTTCCCCGTCCATCAGACATAAGTGAACAATGATTCACGGTTCAGTTTGAGTCTAACAGCACCTAACTTAGGTTTGAGGATGTTTGATATTTTTTTTTATTTGTTCACTCTACACCATCTCACTTATGACCTTTACAAATGAAGTTGTCCTGACTACAGTACAATTCAAATTTAAGTCCCACTTTATATTAACTGGACTTAAATACTATGTACTTACTTTATCAAAAAATAAGTACATTGTACTTATTGTGGTCATATAGTATTGAAAACACTTTTGCTGCTATTGAGGTGGGATACGGGTACGGTTAGGGACAGGTTTGGCAGTATGGGTAGGTTTAAGGGTGGGTTAAGGTGTAATGGATGGGTCGCCAGTGAGATTCTAAAATAACATAATTACAGAAATTAATTATAAATGTAAATACATCCAGGTATTTGTTTTAATACATGTACAATGTACACTACCACTCAAAAGGGAACAAATATTTTTTAATGTTTTTTAAAAAAGCCTCTTCTGCTCATCAAGCCTGCATTTGTTTGATCTAAAATAAAGCAAAATCAATAATATTGTGAAATATGTTTACTATTTAAAATAACTGCTTTCTGTTTGAACAATTTTAAAATGTTATTTATTCCTGTGATCAATGCTAAATATTCAGCATCATAACTCTAGTCTTCAGTGTCACATGATTCTTCAGAAATCATTCTAATGTGCTAATTTGCTGTTCAAAAAACATTTATTATTATTATGATGATGATGATGATGATTATTATTATTATTATTATCAATATTTAAAACAGTTGAGTACATTTTTCAAGATTCTTTGATCGATAGAAAGATCCAAAAATCAGGTTTTATCTGAAATAAAAAGCTTTTTTTTTTTTTTTTACATTATACACTATTCAATTCAAAAACTTGGAGTCAGTATATTTTATCCCATTTATAATTTTTAACATTTATAATGTTACAAAAGATTTCTAATTCAGATAAATGCTGTTCTTCTGAACTTTCTATTCATCAAACAAACCTGAAAAAATTATACTCTACGCTGTTTTCAACATAATAATAATAATAATAATAATACATGTTTTTTGAACAAATCAGAATATTAGAATGATTTCTGAAGGATCATGTGGCTGGAGTAATAATGCTAAAAATTCAGCTTTGAAATCACAGGATTAAAATACATTTAAAATATATTCAAATAAAAAACAATTATTTTAAATAGTAAAAATGTTTCAAATTTTTACAGGTTTTTTTGTACTTTGGATCAAATAAATGCAGGCTTGGTGAGCAGAAGAGACTTCTTTAAAAAAACATAAAAATCTTACTCTTCAAAGATTTACATTACTATTATTTTTTATAATGTTTTTGAAAGATGTCTCTTAAGATCAGCAAAGTTACATTTATTTAATCAAAAATACAGTAAAAAGAGTAATATTGTGATCAAAAATCATCTAACTTCATTCCTGTGTTCTCAACCTGAATTTTTAGGGTCATTACTCCAGTTTTCAGTGTCACATGATCCTAAAAATTATTCAAATATGTTTGAAAATCGTGAAAACAGTTGTACATTGACCCTTTCATTTAACATAGTAATTTAATTTGGTTTTACATGTTTAGATTACCATTCCTGGTGCTTTGTAATTTGAATGATCATTTTGTTTCTATACACTCTTGAAGTAGACCTTTAGGTTACAATAGGGATGTAAACACCTGAGATGAAAAATGTAGCACATGGTCAGAGAACAAAAAAAATAGTTGTGATTCCAGACAGGTACGATCGGAATGTTTGCTCATTCTGCAGACATGACTGAGGTATGAACCACCTTTAAATTTAACACAAAAGGGTGACTAAGATCTGTCCTGTTAAGAGGCTGTCTTCTATAAACCGACTGGTTATATCCAGCTCTCATTTGCACATGTGTTCAGAGGGTGTCTGCTGCTTTGAGATCAAGAACTGTGGACCATTACAGAAAATGAGTAAATCATCTATCACATCATTTCTGTTTCTGAAAGATATGCCCTCTTCCTCAAAACAAAATATAATACGGTCATGATGACAACAATTTATCAAAATTCAAGTGCAGCTTCACCCCTTTCTTCCCTGAATATACAAGGCCAGATGAAGAGCAGAGGTGGGAGTATTACATATCTTATCAGCTTGTACTAACCAGACCTCTCTTGAATAGCTCACATTCTTAAGCATTCATCGCCTACGCAACAACAAACCTAAGGTTTTAAAAACTAATACTCTGTGGGTGAGTATAACAGTCCGATTCACCTGTTTAAACTGCAAACACCAAGTTTATCACCTGACGTTTTGCATTTTGGTGCCATTAATAGGAGCAAAGGCTCCTTTCCCCTCCGCCTCGTTCCTCCTGTGATGTGTCAGATGTGTCTTCCTGTGACAATATAAGATTACAGTGAGTCATTTTAGAAAGGACGACTTAAAACCTTCCAAACTGCTTCTCGAGTTTCTGCTTCTCAGGTGAAAAGTCACTCAACAGACCTTAAGCCTCAGCAGGTACTTATCTAACAAACATCTGGTTTGACAGGTTAAATACTTTGGGTATGACTGCATAGATGAACCAGAGGAGAGAACATGGTCAGGTGTCAGACATTTGAAAATTCTCCAGGCATTTTATTTCTCCAATGTAGAAGAGTTTTACCGTTTTAGGAACCAAAAAGGACTGTGACCTGTGTCTACCTTATGGGACAGCTGAGTCACTAATACCCATGTGAAAGACATACGCATGTATTCAAGCTTCATTTCTCCGCTATATTCCAGGAAATTGTTGGGTCTAGACCAAATGCAGAGTAGATCAAAGTACTGACCGTTGCGATGAGCAACCAGGATTATCATCTCCCTCCACATTCCTGCATTCTTCTGCTTTCCATCATCATCCGAGCTGGACAGAGGCCCGCAGAGAGGGTGTGCAGAGCAGAGACTGGACACACAACAAGGGAAACTCTAGAAAGGGAAGCTTTAATTAAGACCAGCGGCTCAAATAGACTAGAAGGAAAAAGATGAAAAAATGAGGGGGGAAATCTAATGAGCAAATGTCACATTTTTGTACTCAGGTGGGCTTATGTTAACAGTTTCTCTATGAATGTTTTAGAACCTGTTAACAGTACACTTAAAAGCTGTAAGTTTAAAGGTTTGCTTTACTCAGAATTATAGTAGATATAAATCATTCACTAAGAGAATAGGCAGACACTTTGAACCAGTGGCTTTTAACCATGAGGCCGGGACCCACTAGGGGGCCCCAGCAAACTTCCAAGAGGACCACAGGACGATTTCAAATATTAGTTAATTCCAGGATTAAATTTCCTGATGATTTACTCAACCCATGTCATCCAAGGTGTTCATGTCTTTCTTTCTTCAGTCAAAAAGTATTGAAGGTGTTTGAGGAAAACATTCCAGGATTGCTATCCATATAGTGGACTTCAATGGGGCTCAACAGGTTGAAGGTCCAAATTGCAGTTTTAAAGAGCTCTACATGATCCCAGCCCAAGAATAAGGGTCTTATCTAACAAAACAATCTGTAATTTTCTTAAAAAAAACAAAAAAAAAACACAAATGCTTATCTTGCACAAGCTCTGTGTCCACGGCTTCAACCATTAAGCAGCTTTCACACCAAGCGCGGCACGAGGACGGTTGGTTGCTGCGTCGACCAAAGCGCACTTTTGCGCTGCGCCCTGTGACATTTACCCGCGCTGCCAATACAGACGGGGCAGAAATCAAAATGGAGGAAATCGTAGTGCAAATCGCTTTGTATCTGAAGGGCTGTGCTGAATTCAGCGGACAGCACGGCGCTTGCCGTGTTTGGTGTAAAAGCTGCATTACAGTCACATTGGAAAGATCACACGTGACGTTAGCGGAAGTGCCGACCCCAGTGTTTACAAAAAAAAAAAAAAAGTGATGTCAGATGCCCTTTATATATATATAAAAAAGGTAAAACAATGATGTTGGATGATTTTGAAGTTGGAGGAGAAAATAAGATACCCTACCTTTTTGAACCAGAGTACACAGACGAGGAACTAACCACATGTAATCTTTTCAATGTGATTACATAGATGTGCATCGCAGAGCTATATATGCAAAATGAGCATTTGTGGTTACAAGAAATATACATTTTTATTCATTTATTTATTTTTTAAATGGCAGATTGTTTCGCTAGATAAGACCCTTATTCCTCGGCTGGGATTGTGATTGCCTTTTGAAACTGTGATTTGGACCTTCAGGTTTAATTGTGAAAACATACCCCTAGTAAGACAACATGTCCCAAACCTGAATCATGTTGTTGCAAAAGGTCAGCATGTGCTCAATATAGTTTTTTTTTGTCACACATAATTAATCGGCCATATTGCAGGCACTGAATGTAAACAATGCCACTAAACCAAACAAAACTCGCATATTTTGCTGATTATTGCTGCTGAAAGTGGTCAATTATTGTCATGTTTTGGACTGTACTAATCAGACAGACTAGGAAAGAGTGCAAATAACTGTCTGAGGAACAAATAGTATTGGCCAAACTGAACTAGTATTTCAGGGCAAGAATCGACAACATTTGTGTTTGTTCTTATCATTTCCAGTCAAGTAGGTGAAATATTAGGGTAATATCTTAATTAACACTGCTCATACGTATCTTTACCACCTATTAACTTTAGTTGGTCAAAATGTTGCGCCCTTTCATGCTTACTAAGTCCTTTTCTATATGATTTAGCAGCTTCCACATAGTTTTTCCACGGTTTAGACAACATAAATTAGTAGAACAACATATTCAGTAGTACATGAACCGTGCAATCCATGCTGTTGTTTACATCCGAGTATCGCCAGTATGGCCGACATGTGCCCTATGTCCCCTAAAATAATGTTTTCACAGCAGGGATAAAGACATCATGAAGCAACTGTTTGTGAAGCAACCACCACATAACAAACCTGATGTTTCCTGTGGATCTTTTCCGTTGAGTTGAAACATTGCTAAATATTCTGTTAATAATCCTGATGTCATTTTATATTGTTATTAATATCTTTTAACACAATGAAGTCATTAAGTCACAAGGAATTTTACATCCCACCCCGAGAGGAACATAGGCTTACATGTGATACTACGCACGACCACGCCTTCTAGCGGCGTTCCACCTGACGTCAGTGTTACTGAAAGCCACAGGCCCCGCCCATCGCCGGGAGAACAGCTCTAACAAATCAGTCCGTGCCTGTGAAGCAGTACTGCGGATCGCGACTGTCAGTTCACTCATGCTGCGCATACGATCTCTGGCTGCTGACTCCTGCATCTAGGGGCACTCTCGTGTGATACTGCCCTTGGGAATATATATAAACCGCAAACATGTCACGGCATCACAGGACGCCGCTGAAAAACGAGGAGAGCATGGTGGAGGTGAAGAGCAAAGTAAGTAAACCCCATAAATGTTGCATTAGACAGCGTGCATATGTAAACACTGCTGTTTACGCAGCCCTCCACGGGAGCGTGGCCGTAATTTGGAGGGCTTTCAGTCCGGCGCATCAGTGCTGGGGTTTGTGTACTAATCCATCCATAGAGAAAAACGCTGATGGTGCTGTATGTGTCAGACAACGAGGCGCGATAAGAGCGCGTTTGGCTGGGATCATGACAGTAGGTCTCCGGTCCGTGTGATGTGATATGCGGTTCTGGTGCAGTGTGAAGGATCCTACCAATAGACAGACGTGCGCAATGAAGCGATTGGGCCCTGTTGATCAATTATGCATGTTACATACCAATAACGAAAAACCGAATCCCGCAGTCCTAGAAGAATCACATGCTAATGATGCATCTGAGAGACATTAATCATATTAGCAGAGCGGTGTAACGTTAGTACTGCATAAACTCGATAAGACGCTGGTTCAGTTTCTGTACCCAAGATAAATTCGACTGTTCTTCAATTACAAGAAGTAAGCAGGTATTAATGAGCAGTAGCAAACATTTGTTTGGAATACAGATGGCAGGAGGACGCAGGTAATTAACCTTGTTGACATTCACTGCTACAGAACCGGTGATTTACTCTATAAATATTTGAAATATCTTATTTCAGGCAAATATTGTCCAGTTATTTAGTATATTTCTTATCTGCGGGTGAAAATAGTTCCAAAAGAAGCCAAAGCATCATCAAGCTTTGAGTGTCACTATGCAATTCACACTAAAACCCGGACTGGATCAACAACTGTGAGTGGAGTGTAGCAGCCCCGTTTTGTTATCATCCAACTCCACTGGGGATTTTTAATTCCGTGCTACAGGAACACTTTAATGTGCTAATATCACCAATATTTTGGAGTAGTGGTTCTTAAACGTTTTGACTCTTAGGCCCACCATTGTCCACAACAATATTCGAAGGCCCCATGACTTTTCTAGTTACCTGTGATGTACAGGATTCTTTACTAGAAAATGTTTATTTATGGAAAATGTAAAATAATTATATTAATTTACATTATTTTCCAGGTTTTCCAAGCTCCTGCCTCCAGTTTGAGAGCCACTGTTGTGAAATAGTACTTGATAGTTATCTAATTAAAATGTAATGATGATAAGTTGGTTCATCTCAGGCCACACAGATGTGTAAAAACAGCCTCGTTTATGTAAGGAAACACTCTTTAGTAGGGCTGTCGCGATTCTTCGATTCAGTTCGAGTACTCATTTAAAAAAAAATTGATTGATTGCATTTTGCCCATGTCAAGTAACCGGCTGCATTATTAGATTAGTTTTCCCAGGCTACATGATATATTAAACCTATTTAAAAATCATAATAAAGTGAAAGTCACTACTTTAATTACCACAAAAACTAATTATAATTATTAGATTAGAATTACTTGATTATTAAATAATTATTATTGACAGCCCTACTCTTTAGTATATTACATTTGATGGTGCATGAATAAATAATAACAGACGAACAGCTACTGATGTTTGTTTAAAATATTTCATATATTTTATTACATTTTCATGGTCTCTTATTACTAAAGACACAGACCACTTATTGTTTTTGTCTGGTGTATTGAAGTTGTTTATTGTCAATGCGCCCAGTATGCTTATTGGAAAACCTCGACCACAATCTGCCAAACAGAGCAGGATATGTTTTATTATCCCTCCATTCTTGAGAAATGTTGGGCGGGCAGTGCATAGATGTGTGGAGACCAGTAAACAGAAGAGAGCCGTTTAGTAAGATTCACATAAAGTTCCATGGATGTTATAAAAAAAAGTGCCTGGATGTTATATAGTGTCGTTTTTATTATTATTTTAGCCTGAACTAGCTAATTCAATCACCTGAATCCTTATTCATAAGGTTTTGGATTTCATAACAGGCAGTGCAGTGTGTTTGGTGACACTCTTTTCTTCCTGAGAGGAAATTGGAAGGAAATGTTTTCTTTTCTACTTTTCTAGCTCTTGATGGGAGCCTGTCTCATATTATCTGTTGCTTACTCATTGGAAAGGCATTTGTAGTGAGCATGTAGCTTGACATTTGTGTTGAACAGTTCATAGTGATGTCTTTTCTCCAACATGCCACATTTTCACTGGTAAAGTATGACAGGTATGGCCTTTTTATTTTGCTATGGTTACTGTGATGATACACATAACAGCACTTTTTTATGGAATAAACTGGTGCATTTTGGTGCAAAGACAAATAATAGTTGAATTCATAAAAAATGACCCCGTTCAAAAGTTTACACCTCCCTTGATTCTTACCTGAATGATCCACAGTGGTTTTTTTTTTTATTTGTTAAGGGATAGTTGTTCATGATCCCTAGTTTGTCCTCAACAGTTAAACTGCGTGTTGTTCTTCTGAAAAATCCTGCAGGTCCCACAAATTCTTTACAATTTCAAGCATTTTTGTGTATTTGAACTCTTTCCAACAATGACTGATTTTGAGATCCATCTTTTCAGACTGAGGACAAATGAGGGACTCATATGCAACTATTACAGAAGGTTCAAACGCTTTAGAAGAAAAAAAAACACCATTTTTGACCTTCTGAATGACTCCATATTCAAATGATCTTCAATATGACCTTGTATATTTTTCCACTAGTATTCTCCATCTCCATATGTAAGGTATTCTCCACGGATACAGGAGAAAATCATTGGCTCGGATGCAATTCCTCCTCATAAACAGCGCAATCTGACAGATTTTGTCCAATATGTTCAACTAAGCTCTTGAGATGAATTCCCCATCCGCTCAGATTGTGTGTGTGGTCTGGAGAAGCTCAGCTTTTTAATGCCACTGTTCTCATCTTTCTCTTTATCTGTAGCACTTGATTAGATTGACCCTCCCTTTGTTCCTCACTGCTCTTTTTTTACCTTAATGGCTTCCTCCGAGCTGCAAGTGCACATCAAACAGCTCTGCGGCTGCAGGAGCAAGTGAAATTGGTACGGGGAACTGCCACTGAATGTGTCTGCAGATGCATCTGTGTGTAGTCACTGTCCAAGTTCCAATTGGAAAATCTTGTTCCATTTCCAAAAAATGATCATAATTTGTTGAAGACGTAATTGATCTACAAAGCTAAGTGCTGTGCATTAAGAGCCTGTTGTGTGTTTATTGACATCATTTAATATGATTGTGGTTGTCCTGCAGTTTGAGGCGGAGTACCGCAGGTTTGCCCTGAAGAGGAATGGTGCTGGGGGCTTCCAGGAATTCTACCAACTGCTGCAGAATATTCACCGGATCCCCGGAGTGGACGTGCTTCTGGGATACGCCGACATCCATGGTGATCTACTCCCAATCAACAATGATGACAACTTCCACAAAGCACTGTCCTCAGCCAATCCGCTGCTTCGGATTATCATTCAAAGGAGAGGCAAGTCACTACACTGTATGTACATTGCATAAAGGTCAAATGCTTGATATTGTTTTAAAACTTAAAGATGAAGTGTGTCAATTCTGCACTACCAAATGGAATTGAATATTGAACCAATAGACCAATTTGGAGTAGACATCACAGTTACGTCACTTGCTGCTGCATGTACATTGTGGTGGCAGAAAAACACTGGTAACAAGTGGAAGGAAACTGGTAAAATCCATGGAATAAGAGAAAAAAATATTGTTGTGCCTTTAAATGTCAGAATTGGAATGCAAATCATTTTTATAGAATATGGTCATCAGTAATATCATTTGAAGCTAAATGCAGATGATTAAATGGACATACTAATGGATGAAACTGCTATGATTACCCTACTTATAAAGCATACATTTGATTTGAACAATAGGTCTACATTATATTCACATATGCAGTTCATAGGGGACATATTAAAATAGCCCTACAGTTACAGCATGAAGTTGAAAAAGTTGAAAGTTATTTAAACCTAGGCCGATAACATTTTACATTTGCCTACTTTATCTCACAATTTTGACTTTTTTTTTCTCACAAATCCAAGTTAATATCTCGTATTTCGGACTTTATAACTCGGTTTACCTCAACAATAGCGAGTTTGTCAATTCTGAGGGGAAAAAAAAGAAATATAAACTCAAATTTACATTTTTGTATTCCTTTATTCCATGTCTTCCACTGACCGCTACTTAACTTTTTTTAATTTTGTCATTTTCTGCCACAAAAAAGGTCATTACTGTTTGCAAACACCGAATTGGTCTATAAAGGCTCTCAAGTCTCTCAAGTTCACCAAAGATGTATTTATATGATCAAAAATACAGTTTAAATTTTGTAAGAATTTACATTAGAATGTCACAATTTAAAAAAACGATTTAATTTGTTACTGTGATGGCAAAGCTGAATTTTGAGTAGTGTTGTCAAAAGTACCGACATTGTACCAGTCAGTACTGAAAATGAAAAAAATGTGACGACATCATCATTTCCCATCAAGCCTCTCTTTCCCACTACACTCTTAAAAATAAAAGTCCAAAAAGGTTGTTTTTGTAGTGATGCTATAGAAGAACCATTTTTGCTTCCCCAAAGAACCTTTCATTGAACAGTTTATAAAAGATTTAGAATAACATTTAAAAAATCTAAAGATCCTTTTTTTTTGACTATAAAGACCTTTTCTGCATTTGAAAGGTTCCATGGATGTACAAGGTTCTTCATAGAACCACTGATGCCAATAAAGAACCTTTATTTTTAATAGTGTAGTATTTTGAGTGCTGTAAACACCTCTGATTGGCCATTACATTCACATGCTCAACAGTTATGGCTGTGATTGGCTACAATGATCATCGCTTCAAAAAGCTCATTAATACACATCTTTCACACTCTTCTGAGCGCTTACACAGATATACACTGGAGTGTTTAAAAGCCACATCTATCATTGGATCCATCTTTGAAGAGATATATTAGGGATCCGCTAATGTTCAGTGAAGAGCGTAAAGCAGGGTTGCCAGGGTTTCGAAGCAAAATCCACCCAATTGTTACTCAAAACTAGTCGCGTTCAGGGGTAAAATTAGCATTTTTTGGCGGGGTTCCCCCACTGAAATTTGCATTCCAGGGGCTAAATATCTCATTATTGGCATCGCTTTAACCTGTGGACATGAAATACAACCCGCAGCAACAGTGATAAGTAGCCCAATTTGGTGGGAAAACCACAGACTTGGCAACACTGCCGTGAAGCAATGACCATTGTAGCCAATCACAGACATATCTGTTGAGGCAGATCAGAGGTGTTTAAGAATCCACTCAACAGCAGTTAAAATGCTAGCTGGAAGTTAGCCTTGTGGGCAGTACACCGACATACAGTGCTATTGCGCTACAGGCGCCGGAACTTTGAATCCTGACTCGATGACCTTTTCCGATCGTGCCCCCTCTTTCTCCCACTTCGCTTCCTGTCAGTTCTGATCTGTGCTATCATAATAAAGGCAAAAATCCCCAAAAAATAAAATAAATTCTACTGGGAAATGCTGGTATTATCTTTTTTTTTTTTTCTTCCATTTTAGTACCAACTGGTCAATACTTTTGACAATACTAATTACTTCAGTGTCACATGATCCTTCATAAATGATTCTATATGTAACTCTGGACCACAAAAGTAGTTGTAAGTAGCACAGGTATATTTGTAATAATAGCCAAAAATACATTGTATGGGTCAAAGTTATTGATTTTTCTTTTACGTAAAGATCATGTTCCATGAAGATGTTTTGTAAATTTACTACCGTAATTATATCAAAACTTATATATGCATTGCTAAGAACTTCATTTGGACAACTTTGATGAACTTGGTCACTTTTGATTAATTGAATGCATCTTTATTGAAGGAGTTTGAGTGTTGAAAACATTATTTTTGCATTTTGGTGCTCAAGCAGTGCAGAAACCACACACTTTGCATTTAACATTCATCTTAACCAGGTCAAACCAGGACATGTGGGAATATTTTTGATGAATTATATGTAGGATTTTGGTATTGCTTAATCGTTTTAATGCATTTTTTGTACTTGTGGAAAAGGCATACGGATGCAGCATAGCTGATGCATGTAGGTGTTTGTGTGTATGAGAGAGGCATTAAAATGATGCATGTCTTTTGCTGTCATATGCTGTTATCCATATTTGACTCCAGAGGGAATAAAAAGTCATTCCGGTGGTGTAATGTTGTGCACAAGGATGAGGGCCGTTATGGGCTATGATGAGATGTTATGATGGGTGGGCGTCAGCGTTAGATGGTGCCAGTCGGGGCCCATCTCAGTTTCATGGCTGTAGTGGCACTGCGCCAGCCCTGAGGTGCTGAGTCTGATAACGGTGCGGAGGAGTGATGAGCCCACACCCTCATCTCTCTCGCTCTCTCTCTCTCTCTCTCTCCCTCTTTCTTGACGTCCTTCCTTGTCTATATTCTCTCTCTATCATCATCACAACCCTCTTGCTCTCCATCCTGTTTCTTCATCACTCTTAATGCCTTGTCACACTCAATGAGTTTTATTAAATCTGAGCCGCAGCACTGAGGAAATGTTTCGCTAATGCTATTAGGAATGTTTTCTCGTTGTCAAATCGTTCTTCCTTTATTTTGTTGTTCTGTTTGTTTATGCCAGCCTTTCTAATCCACTGTAAAAGGAACTGAGCACCATTGTTTAAAGTTTTAAAAGACTCTCAATAGAACCTTTTCTATTTTTTATTTTTATTTAGCCAAGGGATTCAATCAGATTAATTGCTTGTTAGCTATGTGAAAATTGTATTATTTGAACATTGAGTTTCAACAGCTGTTGATGACAGGTAGAGCCAAATGGAATCTTTGCATTTTCTGAACCAATTTTAAAGGAAATTTTATAGAATTATTGAAATGTAAACATAGTAGAATATGTTACATGAATATTAAATACTTACAATAACTCTTAAAAAGGGTGTTTTTGCAGTGATGCTATAGAAGAACCATTTTTGGTCCCCCAAAGAACCTTTCAGTGAATTGTTGCTAAAAAAGCTATTTTGAAGAACATCTAAAGAACCTTTTTTTGCATGTGAAAGGTTCCATAGATGTTCAAGGTTCTTCGTAGAACCATTAATGCCAATAAAGAACCTTTATTTTTAAGAGTGTAGTGTGTATGTGTGTGTGTGTGTGTGTGTGTGTGTGTGTGTGTGTGAAGGGTTGCCTCTTAAGACATTAGGGAGAGAGAAAATGTGGAAAGAAAGGATAAGACGCTTACATCCTGGAGTGGTTTCCGCCCCTTTGGCTTCTGCAACCTCTTATGGATGTGATTTGTGAGGCAAAGAGACAGCAATAATTGTCCTGTGTTATGTAATCACAATTTGCATAACAGATGGACCTCATTATGTGTTTGTAGTAATTCTGTAATGAGAAACTCGATACTTATTTAGTTTTAAACCGACGTACCTTCATACACACCCTTACGTGACAAATCAGTCTTAGGTGTTACTATTTATTGCTAATTGTTGATAATTACACTAATACTGCTTGTTTACTGTGTATATACTTAACGGGCTTTGTATGAATGATGTAATTTCTCTGTGTATGAAAACAAATAACTAAAGGTGACATAACAGCCAACCAAATATTTGCAGGTTTTTTTTGCCACCTTAGGGATTATTGCCTTAATTGGTGTGTAAAACCACATGCATCAACAATGAAAACAGACCACCCACCTATTATGTTTTTTAAATATAATTCAAAATGTAATTTATTCCTGTTTTTCATCAGCCATTACTTCAGTCTTCCGTGTCACATGATCCTTAAAAATCATTTTAATATGCAGATTTTTTTTTATATTTTTATATTATTATAATCAATATTTAAAACAGTTGAGTATTTTTTTTTCAGGATTCTTTGATGAATAGAAAGTTCCAAAGATCAGCATTTATCTGATTTGGTACACAAGAAGTATTATTATTATCAGTGTTCAAAACTAACTTTATATGCCTAATATTTTTGTGGAAAGTCTGCTTTAAAAAGCCTTGACTGTCACTTGTAATCAGTTTTATAGCAGTTTATACTCCAAACTTTTAAATGGTAGCGTATTTCGAAAATATAAACTCAGTGGTGTTACCAAGATGGTCGCCAACTGACTTAAAAGACAGACTAAAAAACCAAAACTGGCAGTGCCATTGAACAGTAGATATATCTGTCAGAGCCAGTTATCGCTCAGAGCCAAAAAGTCCATTATAGTACTACAAGGCCATGCAAAGATTTGACTCCCTGCCCTGGAAACTGCTCAGAAATATCAGTTTCCGACCCGACAATTGAGCACTGCCTCCTGTGTGACTAGTCTATTCTTCCAGTTCAACATTTTTAATTTAAAGGAGTAATTCACTTCCAGAATAAAAATTATTCACCCCCCATGTCATCCAAGATGTTCATGTTTTTCTTTCTTCAGTAGAAAATAAATGAAGGTTTTTGAGGAAAACATTCCAGGATTTTTCTCCATAGAGTGGACTTCAATGGGGATCAACAGGTTGAAGTCCAAATTGCAGTTTTGGTGGTGCTTCAAATGCTCTACACGATCCCAGGTGAGGAATAAGGGTCTTACCTAGAGAGACAATGTCATTTTCTAAAAAAATAAAAGCAGAAATGCTTGTCTTTCACTAGCTTGACTTCACGCATTACGTAGTCACGTTAGAAACATCACGCGTGACGTAGGTGAAAGTACCACCCCAGTGTTTACAAATCAAACGTGCAAAGAAAGTCAAACACCCTTTACAAAAAAAGGTAAAACAACGATGTTGGATGATTTTGAAGTTGAAAGAGAAACCCTACCTTTTTTAACTGAAGTACACAAAAAACTAACCACACATGACCTGTTCAACGTGATAACGCAATCATAGATGTGCATTGAAGATCTAGTGCAAGATGAGTATCTGTGGTTAAAAGGTATATACAGTTTCATTTTTTTTTTTTTATTTTTTTTAAATGAGCGATCATTTCAATAGATATGACCCTTATTCTTCGACTGGGATCGTGTAGTGCCCCTTAAAGCTGCAATTTCGACCTTCAACCTGTTGGCTCCCACTGAAGTCTACTATATGGAGAAAAATCCTGGAATATTTTCCTTAAAAACCTTATTTTCTTTTCGACTGAAGAAAGAAAGACATGGATTAATCAATCAGTCCAATTTGTAAACTGGATCAACAGTTCGTTGAAAACAACCAGCACATAAAACAATGTTTTGCCAAATGTGTTTGACCTCATAATTTTTCAATAAAATATGTTGCCCTGGACCACAAAACCAGTCATAAAGGTCAGAGACGCATACATAATAGATAAGCTTTCCATTGATGTATGGTTTCTTAGGATGGGACAGATACAACTGTTTAAAAATCTCAATAATGAGAAAATTGTCTTTAAAGTTGTCCAAATATAGTCCTTAGCAATCCAGGTCTTTCAGTCGATGCTTTCATCAAGTCCCACCCCACATTTCTTTCTTATTGTACATCACAATATGAAAAAAAAAGATCTGTCACCACTTCTATTACATTGCGAGTATAAACACATTGTAAGGAAACATTATCAACACATAACTTAATTTAGGGTGTGTTCACACTTGTCATGTTTGGTTCGATTAAAATGAACTCTGGTGCAATTGCTCTGTTAGTGCGGTTCATTTGAGTAAGTGTGAATGCTGCCATCTGATCCTTGGTGCGCACCAAACAAGCATCTTTTTAGTGGTCTCGGTCCGCCTCCAAACCAACACTGGTGCGGTTTGAATGAAGTATGAATGCAACACCAAATACTTCTAAACCAGGGGTGGGCAAACTTTTTGACTTGAGGACCACATCAAGTTTTCCACATTAAGTTAGGGGCCGTATAATATGCTTATGACAAATGAAGCTTTTTTTTATTCTAAATTAACACACAGCTGTACTGTATGTACGTATACTTGTACATACATAGCAGTTCTATTCTTGTACCATTTTTTTCTGAGCACTTTATGACACACAGATAAGTTGCATTATTGTAGATTGACGTATAAGACACATTTTATCATTTCATTCAGACATAATGTAAAATAAACAAAATGTTTACAAACATTAGAAACCAGTATTTAATTCCCCTCACTCTGCGAAAAAAAAAAGCGTCAATTTAGTAGTGTTCAGAACAGAAAAGTGAACGAAAATATAAGTTAAAAAAAAAACAAAAAAAACAAATTATAGTGGCATTCACTGTAAACATTTATTATAAATGCCCAGCCTAAATATTTAAGTCGAAAATAGTGGCGTGATTGCAGGAAAGTCCATAATATTCACTTGCCTTTTCTCATTCGTCACCAATTCTAATATGCACAATTTGCGCTTGAACTTTATCACTTTATAAGTCGCGTTGGAAATTGCAGCATGTTTCAGATGATAAAAACGCGATTTATAATGCAGAAAATACAGTACTGTATCCATTTTCATAAAAATTGAGAAGAGAAGAAAGCATATCTTTGCAAGATACAACTACAAATTATTTCCATGTTTTCCCCACGAAATTACAGCAGGAGGATAACACACCGGCATTTGTTCTCCTACTCAGCGATTAGCTTTCATTTAGAAAGCGGGACTATTCCGCCATATTGCGTGTTGCAGTTTCTCCCATTCATAAATATAGGACTGAACCGCACTACAGGCTACAGCGCCATCTATTGGATTCTACTGATATTGCATCAAATTATCCAATATGAAACAACTGCCTCACGGGCCAGATGAAAACACCCGTACTTCTCCCACCTCTCCAGATTCGTATAATTTGTAAAAAATCCCTCGCGGGCCGCCACAGGAGTGATAGCGGGGCGTAGTTTGGACACCCCTGTTCTAAACAAACCAAAAACAGGAAGTGATGAGAAGATGCACTATGTGACATGATTTCACAAAGGGAACAAGCAGTGGAGCAACGAGGAGGTAAAGTGCCTTTTATGAGCTCTTCGTGAGTTAGCAGGTAATGAAAATAAAATCATATACACGCAACAATGAGCGCTTACTCTAGCAGATGGCATTAGGTGTATATGACTTCAAATGAATGGGAACTTTGGTGTCATTCACCCGCAGCGCTGCTCTAAAGGATTAGTTCACTTTCAAACAAATATTTACAGATAATGTACTCACCCCCTTCTGTCTTTCTTCAATAGTAAAGAAATTATGTTTTTTGAGGAAAACATTTCGGGATTTCTCTCCATATAATGGATATGTATGGTGCCCCCAAGTTTGAACTTCCAAAATGCAGTTTAAATGCAGCTTCAAAGGGCTCTAAACGATTCCAGCCGTTGAAGAAGGGTCTTATCTAATGAAACGATTGGTTATTTTCTAAACAAATTGACATTTTATATACTTTTTAACCTCATCTTGTCTCGTATCTGGATGCACATGGTAGTCTGTGTAATTCGGGCCAATACAGTTAGGTTATGTTGAAAACTCCCAAATCGTTTTCTTCCCCAACTTCAAAATCATCCTACATCGCTGCAGAAATGTGTTTACAAAGTGAACATACAAAGAAAATCAAACGCCCTTTACAAAAAAAAAAGGTAAACCAGCGTTGTAGGACATTTTTTGAAGTTGAAGACAAAAATAAGACAGGAGTTTTTCAACATACCCTAACTGTATTGACCCCGTGGATCACATCACGAGATAAGACAAGAATTTGAGGTTAAAAGTAAATATAAATTGTCAATTTGTTTCGAAAATAATCAATCGTTTTGCTAGATAAGACCCTTCTTCATCGGCTGGGATCATTTAGAGCCCTTTGAAGCTGGATTTAAACTGCATTTTGGAAGTTCAAACTTGGGGGCTCCATAGAAGTCCACTGTTTGGAGAGAAATCCTAAAATGTTTTCCTCAAAAAACGACTGAAGAAAGAAAGACATGAACATCTTGGATGACAAGGGGGTGAGTACATTATCTGTAAATATTTGTTCTGAAAGTGAACAAATCCTTTAAGTTGGACACACCTTTTCCATGAAATACACGTCACTCAACTTGACCAATCAGGTTGTGAATGTATCACTATGCCTTTAGTTTTGGTATCTTTAGATTCACTGTCAAAAATGCCAGTGTGAACGCTAAGCGGACCAGGACCAAATGTATCATTTACCTTTTTGGTCCAGTTCAAATGAACCAAATGAACCGAACTGCAAGTGTGAACACGCTCCTAAATGATCATTTTGTGCTTCACAGACAAAATAGCAGATTAGATAGGAGAGTGGGAAACCGATTTTATACCTTTAGGTTGAAACAATATTATTTATATAAAAATAGCATGCTTAAGAAAGTACCTGCCTCTGCCTCAGTTCACATCTTGTTTATAAATGGAAGTGTTGTCCTTACAGTTCTTGTGTTTGTGCATGCTGTCAAGTTTGGTGATGAAATGCTCACTGTTTACTGCTAAGAGTATTAGTAAATGCCTATTTTTCTATTTAAAGAGTAAGGCGGCTTTAGATTAGCCCCCTCCTTGTCCTTGTACCAGCTCTCTTCCCGGTACTCAAGAACCTTGCTACAGATTTCTGGTAGCCGGTCTTTCAGTGCAGATCTGTTTAATCAAGCCCCGTTTGAAGGGGGAGGAAAGCCACGTTTCCAGAGAGGGCTTATCGCTGTGGCAGCCGGGCAGAGTTTTGGGGGGGCTGTCAGTGGGCGATTACAGCTTCATCTGCTCCGTGGGAGAAATGTCATTTTTTTGCTGTAATAGCTTTTTTCTGTTGTTGTTGACTGGTTATGTCGACACAGAGTGGAGCGACTGTGGTGTTAAAAGTCTGGATTTTGCATCTAGCATTAATGTAGCTTGGATTTTACTGCTGTTGTTCATTGTTTTGATCATTAAGCTCACATTCACTCCTTCACGTGCACATTTTCCAGTCTTTAGTAATGTACTTTCTTATCTGTAGCTTTCAGATCATGATAAAAGCATCTGGGTGACAAATGCTTACGTTACGTTACGTTACGTTCCTTCCCTCTGATCAGTGTTAATAGATAACACCGGTTCATTTTACAGCCTGGCGCTTCACATTAACTTCCCCCATAACTGAGTTTAATCAAGAAACTGTGGGATGCTGACATGATTTGATTGTGTAGTATGTTTGTTGAGGTGTATTAGCTCTGCATTGTAGGTTAATGTTCAAATATGATGTCTGGTTGTTGACATGTTTGTGTCACTAAGAGAAAAAAAAGAACAGGAACTAACAACTGGCAGGACACGTTTTTAGGAATGTGGTTTTAAATGCGTCATGATGATGCCTGCGTGTTTGAGCAGAAAACGCCGCCTGCGTGAAGAGATGCTGTGTTGATGAACATTTAATATGGATATTTGCAAATATAAAGCTGGGTTTATGATGTATATGGAATAGTTTACTCAAAAATTTAAATTCTCTTCATTTGAATGCATGAATAATTGTTAAAAATAACAAAAAGCAACATGCAAGCACCAGGTTTGACATATATGATTCCAAATTTGAATTTTGAAAGTTATTTTGCCGTTTCAGAAGCAGTTCATATGTGGTCATTTTTGTACATTGACAAACGTGGTCACAATTTATTTTCACTGTTCACAGTAAAAAATACAGCAACACTATTTCATGTATTTTAACAGGTGATATTATGTTTTTTTTATATATATATATATATATATATATATATATATATATAACCCATACATTTCAGATTATTTTAAAGTAAAATTACAATTATTGTGATGTTACAATATTTACAGGTAAACAATAAACAGCATTTTTTATATTTACATATTTACAGTGTACTGACAAAGAACAAAGAAAAGTAAGGCAAAAAGAAAGATATTGTAACATGTTTCATTCTTATCACATTGTCTTTGTTTTCATCTGTAAGAACTTTTAAAGGAAAAAGGAACTTTTTCCAAGGCAAAAATTTAAGTTGTTCACTGATATGCACTAATGTTTAAAAGTCTTATTCAGGAAGGATGCAATATATTGATCAAAAGTACCGCAGTAAAGACATGTACATAGACGTATAGGGGTCAACAGATATGTGTTTTTCAGGCCCGATACCAAATATTACAGATCACATAGAACAATGTTTTCAACCTATATGTCTGGTGTACAAATTAAAATTAATGTCAAAATTAAGAATAATAAGGACTCTCAAAAACTTTCTTTAAATGCTTTAAATTATTTTATCGCCAAATCGGGTTATGAAAATGCCAGATACCGATAAAAATGCTTGGGATCATACATATAAAAAAAAATAACACCATCAGACAGAATATGTGACATGTCACTTATGAATTTGTAGGAATGTTCTTTTAATGTTTTTCATCTGAAATTGTACTGTAATTCATAGTTTCTACATGTACAAAACACCACATTTTACAGTATTTTACAGTAAAATTGCAATTTATTGTGATGTTCAGCCATTTACAATTACTTTCAGGTAAACGGGTAAACACTAAAAAGGTTTTTACTGTAAAAATTACAAACAACATACAAGCAAGATAAAGATCATGTAAAAAGAAAGATACTGTAACATGTTTCATACTTATCACATTCTTTTTTTTTTTTCTTTTGTAAGAACCTTTTAAAGGAAGTTCACCCAAATGAAAGTTCTGTCATTGTTTTCTTACCCTCATGTCATTCCAAATGTGTGATTTGTGAGAGAAGATTTGCAAGGCAAACAAAAGTCTTTTATTCAGCAAGGGTGCAGTATATTAATCAAAAGTTATAGTCAAGACATTTACATTGTTAAAAACAATACAGATGTCGATACTGATTATTACAGATCAAGTAGACCAATAACCGATATATATATATATGTGTATATATATGTGTGTCCGGTGTAAAATTATGAAAATTAATGCCAAAATTAAGAACATCAAGGGCTCTGACAAAAATTTTCTTTAAATGCTTTTAAATAATTTTACCACCAAATTGGTTTTGAGAATGCCCGATACTGATAACCATAAAAATGCTTAATATCGGCGCTGATAATCGGCCAGGCCAATAATCGGTCAGCCCCTATAGACATATATAGAGCACAGAATCATACATTAAAAAAAAAAAATAATAATAATAAAATGCCATCAGACAGAATGTGATATGTCAATTAGGAACTTGTAAGAATGTAATTTTACTGTTTTTCACCTAAAATTGTACTGTAATTCATAGTTTCTACTTGTAAAAATGACCATATTTTACAGTAAAATTACGATTTACAGTTGCAATACTTAGTTAAAAAATAAACAGATTTTTTTCTGTAAAAGTACAATATTTACAGTGTACTGACAAATAAAGAAAGAAAACTATCAAGAAAAATAAGATGAAGTCGAAAGAAAGATACGTTTCTTACCTATGTTTCCTTTTGTAAGAAGTTTTAAAGGAAGTTCACCCAAATGAAAGTTCTGTCATTATTTTTTTTTCACCCACGTGTCATTCCAAAAGTGTGATTTGTGAGATAAGCCTTGCAAAGCAAAAATGTAAGTTATTCACTGATATGGATTACTGTACAAAAGTCTTTTATTCAGCAAGGATGTAATATATTGACTAGAAGTCACAGAGAAGACATTTACATTGTTAAAACTATATAGACACAGAGGTTGACTGATATGCAATATCGATGCAATACTGATTATTACAGATTAAGTAGATAGATAATCTATATATATATGTTTGGTGTAAAAATGACAATGTCAAAATTAAAAATAACAAGGGCTCTGACAAAAACGTTAAATGTTTTTAAATGACTTTATCTGCAAATCGTTTTTTGGAAGTGACCGATACCGATAAAAATTCCTAATATTGGTGCTGATAATCAGCCAGGCCAATAATCAGTCAACCTCTATAAACATATATAGATATACAGGATTGTACATAGAAAAAATAAAACACCATTAGTCATAATATGTGACACATAACTCGTAGAACTTGTAGGAATGTCATTTTAATGTTTTTCACCTGAAATTGTACTGTAATTCATAGTTTCTACTTTCTAAAGTCACAAAATTTGACAGTATTTTACAGTAAAATTACAATTTGTTGTGATGTTTAGCCATTTAAATTTACAATACTTACAGGTAACCAATAAACAATTTGTTTTCTGTAAAAGACAGTCGAAAGAAAGATACTGTAACATGTTTCTTACTTATCACAATGTCTTTGTTGTTGTAAGAACTTTTAAAGGAAGTTCACCCAAATGAAAATTCTGTCATTATTTTCTCACCCACGTGTCATTCCAAACGTGTGATTTGTGAGATAAACCTTGCAAGGCAAAAATGTAAGCTATTCACTGATATGCACTACTGTACAAAACTCTTTTATTCAACAGGGATGTAATATATTATTTAGAAGTCACAGTAAAGACATTTACATTGTTTAAAAAAACAATATAGACAATATAGGTCGACTGATGTGTGTTTTTCAGGGCTGATGCAATGCCGATCATTACAGATTAAGTAGACTGATATATTTTGAACTGATATATATGTTTGGCGTAAAAATGACAATTAATGTCAAAATTAAGAAGAACAAGAAATGCTAAAAATCTGCAAATCAGTTTTGAAAGTGACCGATACCGATAAAAATGCTTCAAAGTAACATTGATAATCAGCCAGGCCAATAATCGGTCAACCCCTATAGACGTATATAGATAGAGCACAGGATTGTACATAGAAAAAATAACACACCATCAGACAGAATATGAGATGTCACTTGTAGTAATGTCCTTTTACTGTTTTTCACCTGAAATTGTAGATTAATGCAACCACAAATTTAACAGTATTTTAGAGAAAAATTACAATTAATATGATATCCAGCAATATTTTTTGGCAATTCTTCACTCTCTACGGTAAAATAACTTACAGGTAACCAATTGACAAGATTTTACTATCCGTGACCCTGGACCACAAAACCAGTCGTAAGTGTCAATTTTTCGAAATTGAGATTTATATATCATCTGAAGATTGAATAAATAAGCTTTCCACTGATTTATGGTTTGTTAGGATAGGACAATATTTGGTCGAAATACAACTATTTGAAAATCTGGAATCTGAGGGTGGAAAAAAACAATTAAATATTGAGAAAATCACCTTTAAAGTTGTCCAAATGAAGTTCTTAGCATGCAGATTACTAATCAAAAATTGTTTTGATACATTTATGGTAGGAAATTTAGAAAATATCTTAATGGAACATGATCTTTACTTATTAGCCTAATGATTTTTGGCATAAAAATCGATAATTTTGACCCATAGGGTCACATATACATTTTCAAAAAAATTATTACAGATTAACTATGCTATTCATTTGAGGCAATCTGACATATTATTTGAACTTCAGGCAAATTAACTATGATATTTGAGTTTGAATCGTCTCATGAATGTTATAATAATCCCAGTAACACAATCGGTACATATAAACACAGAAACCGAGAAAAAACACAGATGTTTTTCAGGTTTTCTGCTAACCATAAATGTAACAGACTGGCCGTGAATAGATTGATTGACACGAGGATGTGATGTATCCCGTGAGCTGGTGGGATTATCAGAGGTCCCTAATCAGATCTCGACCCCATCCGCATATCTCTGACTGGAGCTTTTAGACCGAGACAGAGATTGATCTGGCTTTTAGTATGAGCTCATCCCACTGAGTGGCCATACACTCATTCATCCCAGCAGATAATGGTGTTCCCTGAGCAGATGGGGACCAGTTACACACAGCCATGCAACTTTTGGGGGCCAATAGGGAGAAACAAAATTTTTTGTTATTGTGATTTCTCTATTGTGAATTCAGAGTAGGATATATAATCTCTGATGCTATAAATCTGTCATCATTTTAATACGAGCCGTACCATCACTCTTGATTTAAAATTGTTCTAATACTTTACCAAGGTTCATTGAGCAGCTTGAAGGAAGTGTTTATCTCAAGCCATGAGCGATGAAGCATATGATTATGGGTAAACGAGTATGATGGATGAATAAAACGAACAAAGACAGACACATTCCTCTATTGTTCAAATGGCATGTATACACAAAAAAGCAAGTAGATTAGTGGACTAAATTATTTATTATTATTATGAACAATGTCATGCTACATTTGTATATTTCTTTATTTGTTTGATGGTCCTGTGTTTTTGAACTCTTCCAATATTGACATTAAAGCATGATGCTAGCAACATCATGGTTGTGGGTTTGATTGCCAGGAAACATACAAACTGAAATGTACTTTTTAAGCTGTTTTAGATAAAAACATTTGCCAAAAATACAATTTATAGCCACACAGAAATTCTTAAATGGAATGTTTGGAATTTCAAGCTGGCTTGTTTTTATATACCGTATTTTCTGGAATATAAGGCACAGTTTTGTTTTGTTTTAATCAGCTGTGCTAAAAAAAAAAAAAAGATTATTATTTTGTTTTGGGCTTTCGCAGTGTCTGTGAAGATGGCATACAGGCCCCTCAAAGATGTGGCAGACTTCACACAGCAAGAGAAGTCTCAATGAAAAGATAAAAAACAGAAGTGTAACAAAGCCACTGGGCTTTTTTTCAACTCTCGTAGCTCTCTAGGTTTTCTCTCCACGCTGAGAACACATGGCTAATAAGAAGACAGGCACTTCAAGAGAGACCCCTGAGCCTAGAGATGTTTTTTTATGTGGCTGTCATGCCTCGAGAGTGCAAAAGAGGTGGCTGTGTGTTTGTGTGCGACTATATTGAACTCAAGAGAAACCCTGTGTCTTATTAGTAACTGATGCTGTCTATAGGCAAAAAACCCCTTGAAGCAAAATAACTTTCTGTATCCCCTTTTTTTCAACCATCTTTGTTGAATAAGTTAAGTGTGTGGTGTCCTCGGCTAATAAGTGATAAGGATCATATGTGGCAGGCAGGTGTAAATCCCATTGGCTATATTGCTGGTTTTAGCAGGAAGTGGAAGAATGGGGAGGATATTTCCCTACATGCCCATTCTGTGCACAATGATCTGAGGATTCAGCAGCTGTTCTGCACCCTAGGGCCCCTCTGTGTGTGTGTGTGTGTGTGTGTGTGTGTGTGTGTGTGTGTGTGTGTATGTGTGTATGTGTGTGTGTTTGTGCCTGCACTTGTCTATGCTTAATGAGTATGCTATGTATAGTACACAGGGTTATCTAGATGGCATGTCAATGTAACATGGGCCTTCCATGCTGTTTTTGTTTTGACATCTTGGATGATATGGAAACATCATCCTTACAGTTACCGTCAAAAATAATCCTTTTGCACTGTGGCGCTTCAGAAAGTGGATGAAGGACAAGGAAAAGATTTAGTGGAAAGAAAAATATTGTAACATGTCTTGTATTTTTAACAGTTTCATTCTTATCACATTGTCTTTGTTTCCTGTTGTAAGGACATTTAAAGGAAGTTCACCCGAGTGAAAGTTTTGTCTATATTTTCTCTCCCTCATGTCGTTCCAAACCTGTATGTTGCTGTTTTTTCCATGAAAAACAAAAGGAGACATTTTGAAGCGCTTTCCGTTCAAGGACAGTTCATGGTGACCACAGCTGTCAAGCTTTAAAAAGGTCAAAATAGCACCATTAAACTAGAGCATATGAATTGTGTGCTGTATTACAAGTCCTCTGAAGATAGGATCTCCCACTTTTTTTTTTTTGAGTTATGAGATTTAAACTTGCAATTCTGAGAAAACATAAAAAAAAAATTCCCCACCTCAAAACTGGACATATATTTTATATCACACAGTTATGAGAAAAAAGTCAGAATAATAAATTTGTCGCAATTCAGACTTTTTTTCTGCAGAATGATAGGTTTAATCTCGCTATTGAGTTTTTTCCTCACAATATCTTGCAATATCACAATATCTCGTAATTCTGACTTTTTTCTTGCAACTGTGAGTTTATATCCCACAATTCTGAGAAAAAAGTAAATATGGCAAGTTTATATCTCGAAATTGCGAGTTTATATCATGCAATTTTAAGAAAAAAGTAAAAATTACAAGTTTATATTTTGTAATTCTGACTTTTTTTCTGCAGAATTGTAGGTTTAAATCTTGCTATTGAGTTTTTTTCTCGCAATATCTCACAAGATCTCGGAATTCTGACTGTTTTCTTACAACTGCGAGTTTATATCACACAATTCTGAGAAAAAAGTAAATATGGCAAGTTTATATCTTGAAATTGCGAGTTTATATCATGCAATTTTAAGTTTATATTTTGCAATTCTGACTTTTTTTCTGCAGAATTGTAGGTTTACATTTTGCTATTGAGTTTCTTTTCTCGTAATACCTTTTTTCTTGCAATTGCAAGTTTATATCACACAATTCTGAGAAAAAAAGTCAGAATTACAAGTTTTTATCTTGCAATTCTCACTTTTTTTCCTGAGAATTGTGAGTTTTAATCTTGCTATTGAGTTTTTTTCTAGCAATATCTCGCAATATCTTACAGTTCTGACTTTTTTCTTGCAATTGCAAGTTTGTCACGCAATTCTGAGAAAAAGTCAGAATTACAAGTTAATATCTCGCAATTCTGAGTTTTTTCTTCTAATTCAGAGTTTATATCACACAATTACAAGAAAAAAGTAAATATGGCAAGTTTATATCTTGCAGTTATGAGTTTATATCACACAATTCTAAGAAAAATAAAAATGACAAGTTTATATCTCGCAATTCTGACTTTTTGCTGGAGAATTGTAGGTTTTAATCTTGCTATGCTAGTTTTTTTCTAGCAATATCACGCAATATCTTACAATTCTGAGAAAAAAGTGAGAATTACAACTTTATACCTTGCAATTCTAAGTTTTTGTCTTGCAGTTATATAGTTTATATCACACACTCCTAAGAAATAAGTAAATATGGCAAGTTTATATCTGACAATTCTGACCTTTTTTTTCTTTTCTTGCAATTGCAAGTTTATATCACCCAGTTCTGAGAACAAAAAGTCAGAATTGTGAGATGTAATCTTACAGTTGTGAGGAAAAAAGTCTGAATTGTGAGATTAAAAAGTCACAGTTACCTTTTTTTTTTTAATTCTATATTCAATGGCAAAAATGGGCTTCCATAATATATTGATCGAAAGTGGAAAGTAATTTATATTGTAATAACTTTTTAAAATGAATGTTATCTTGATCTATTCATCAAAAATACTCAAAGTACATGTGAAATATGTGAAAAATCTGCTTTGTCATCACAGGAATAAATGACATTTTAAAATATATTGAAATAGAATTTTTAATTTAACAGTATTACTTTTACTGTATTTTTGATCAAATAAATGCAGCCTTTTTGCGCTTAAGAGACTTTTTAAAACGTACCTTGTTTAACTGAATCTGTCCGATATGTGAAATAATCATTCAGTCGGTTTTGTGATGTAGATGTGTCATTTCATTAAAAAGTTTTGATTGCTTCTTCTCTCATGAACTCATAAACACACCAAGCAGAACTGATAGATATTGTGTTTGTATGTGATTAACGACTTTAATTATGTTTGTTTTTTTCCTGCAAAGCTATCGTATAGCTTCAGAAGACTTGGAATATAGCACACAAGACCATTTTGGGGAATACTTTTTGTCTCTTTTGGAGCTTGACAGTCCCATTCCCCATTCCCTTTCATTATATCGAAAGCGTGTCTAGGGTATTCTTCAAAAATCCCCCTGTTGCTTTCATGGAAGAAAGAAACAATATGAGGAAAAAGAAAAAAAGTAGTCAGAGCTTTCATTTTGCTTGAACTGTAACTTTAAAAACCAAACTACATTTCATTTGAAGTTGTTAGATTGGCAGCCATGAGAGGTGATAACTCCAATATTTGCATTTGTTTTCTCAGTGCACATCTGTTTGACTGTTGGCCGACAGGTCAGCAGCCAGTATATTGCCAAGACAATCAAAGAGCAAATGAAAGAACAAAGGCAGGTCTGAGTTGGACTGACCGGTATGCTCCACAGGTGCACTATCACACGGCCAATCACCATGACAACCATACAAATGGAAGGTACTGCATAGTGAAGAACACAGTGCGAGAGAAACACTGGGGAGATTCCGTGACTGAGATGACATTGCTCCCATTTTTAACTGCATACTTGCTAAACTGGTTGTGGCTAATGTTAGACTAGGTTCTGATAGTGGCCTTTACACACCACTCCCTGGATTACAAGTTGTTTTTATGTTATTTATAGGGCCATTTGTGAGACGCGCTGAAAAATTGATGACAGAAAGGTATTCCGTATTCTCAGACAAATATGCATTATTTTAAAAAGCAAAAACATGCACAGAAATGTGGTAAATATTAGGGCGTGTGCTGCCTTTGAGAGGGACGACCCGCCATGCAGATTATGAAGAGAATGTGCTTTGTTCATATAGTTCCTCTATAGTCAGCGGCGGTGCTGGGAATAGCTGTTTATCATTCTTTCCATTCAACACAGCGTTTAGCAGTGCATGTTAGCAGGAACCACTAGAAGAGAACATATGAGATGAGAAGAGGGTCTTCCTAGGTCAGTGTGATCTCATAAATAACGAACTCAGGAGGAATCTGTATTTCCTCATCACCTTGAGGAGGAAGTGCACATAGGAAGAACTCTTTGTTTAATTGGGAACTTCATTTTACTGTTTAATTTTAAACTGTGGGAGTAGCAACACAAAAGCATGTAGGCAAGCTTGTAATATTGTGAAGAAAGAGTGAATGCCTCGCCATTTTTAAAACTGTTTGCACTATGAACCAGAGTGTTCATAATTAAGATAATACAATAAAATAATATGGTTAAACACACCAATTTGCAAAATCAAGCAGCAAAACAAGCTATAAATAAATCAATAAAGTTCACAATAAAGTAACTTCACTGGATAAAATGAAATATTTCACAAATTGCTGTTTTACTGTATTTTTTTTATTAAATAAAGGTTTTATCAAATAAATAAATGTACTGCTTCATACTAGAAACAAATTCCAACCTTATCTCATGACGAAAACGTACCTGTGGAACTTTTTCGCAAGACGCAAAATAAGTAAATTTTTTGACACATTCGATGTGAAATGTCCACTGAGTGGCGCTTTTTTCCTGGAACAAATGAACGTACATATGGTTTATGTAATGTGTGCTATGTAGTTTATGATTTTTACCAGTCAGATGATAAAATGAGTGGAAAAACTGGACTTGCGCCATAGTTTGGGATTAAAATGTCCTTAGCCAGGTTTCTGTCCACCAATGTGGTTATTGTTAGCTAAAACTGAAATAAAAACAACCTGCTCTCATGACAAAAACATACCTGTAGGAAGTTATTTGCAAGACGCGAAATACGTACCGCCATGTACATTTCATGACATTTTTGATGTGAAATGTCCACTGAGTGGCACTACACCTAAAACCTATCCGATAGTATGAACAAAAGCAAATGTGATGTAAAAACCCAATCACAAGTATGCCGTTTTAGCTTGTTTTCAAATCTAATCTTTCAGCTCTTTTATCGTGAGTCATGGTTTTCACAGGATTTGTACCCAAGGATTCCGCATCCTAAGTTTAATTTTGTGTCGGCTGAGCTGTCAAACAAGCTTGTTAAGTCCGGAAAGGAAAACCTATGGAGCTGTAAACATAACTGTGTACAAAAACGTTACAAGCGCTCACTGTTTTACTGCCTCGAAGTGTTCATTTCTGTTGAAAACTGCAGTGATGTGTACTTATTGGTACGAATTTCACATCTTGCAATAAAGTTCCCACAGGTACGTTTTCCACAAAATCAGGTAGATAACTTAACCAGCAGTCACCAGAGTATCTGCAGATGCACTACTAATCTCATCACTAGAAATAATGTATTGCCTAAAATAGAATGAAATCTATTACGTTAGACAACAGAAGAACCAGGAATTCACTACATAGGCATCTGTGTCACTTTCAGTGGCAAAACTTTCATTACACAGAAGACTTGGAATGTAGCACATGAGTCATGCAGTATAAACTACTTTTGTGTTACTTTAATATTCTCCCTAGCATTTCCTTTTCTGTTCCACACACAAAAAAGGTCATACGAGTTTGAAAACGCATGAGGGTGAGTAAATGATGACCATTCCTTTAATATGCTCCGCTCCCAAGATGTATAAACACTTGTCAAATAGATGTGAGCTGTATTTGTGTGTATTAAGCGTGTGTGAGTGTGAGTGTGAGTGTGTGTGTGTGTGTGTAAGTATTAATCATTTGGGATTAGCAGGCAGCTCTCATCAGCCTATGAAGTAATCCCAAAAAAAAAAAAAAACATTAGTCTCGTAGTCATTAGTGCCTGATCAGAGTACAGGTACACTGTATTCACACCATCAAAACCTCTTATTGCAGGATATACACTACCATTCAAAAGTAAAGATATACATAATCTTTGTTCAGCGAGATTATTTTTCTTTTAGCCTTTCTTTCTTCAGTCAAAAAGAAATGGAAAGGAAAACATTCCAGGATTTTTCTCCATATAGTGGACTTCAATGGTGCCCAATGAGTTGAAGGTCCAAACTCCAATTTCAATGCAGCTTTCAAAGGGCTCTAAACGATCCCAGTTAAAGAATAAGGGTATTTTCTAGTGAAATGATCAGTCATTTTTATATACTTTGTAACCACAAATCAGGGTTCCCACGGGTCATGGAATTTCTGGAATATCATGGAATTTTAAAAGATCTATTCCAGACATTGAAAGTCAGAGAATTTTACATTTATTTTGTCCAAGTCATGGAATATCAGGGATTTTTGTTTGTTGCTTTCAATTTTTGTTTCCAAAATGTAATTTTTCTATATCGTATTTTGTTTTATTATGTTGTTTCATGCATTTTGCCTATTGTTATGGTTAGGTTATGGTTATGAAAGCCTAAAAAATAAATTTTAAAAAATTAATTTCTGTAGCGATAGTACAGAAAAAAAAGTGCATTTAATGGGTAAATGACAAAAAAAAAAAGTAGTTTATATGTGTGTTTTGCAGTAAAAATCATCTGTGATCAAGTAAATGCTTGTAAATGGATGGATCCGTTCATTATAGGTCATGGAAATTCATCTTTTTAGTCAGTGAAAGTCAGGGAATATGACATTTGCACTCAAAAAAATATGTGTCTCTAAAAAATAAGATTTATGTATTTTGATTACATGTAAAATTTCCATCCATTTGGATTACATATTTTTTACCCAAACCAAGTAATAAACTTTATGTGGTACAAATTTGTAAATCATATGTAAATTAAACAAGTAAGAATAAGATTTATGTAATAATATTAATAAATCAAATGTGTTTAGAATTCATTAGAATCAGGATTATGTATTTTTAGATAATAAACTCTATTTAACTAAAATGCATCATATTTAGGCATTTTAATAATAAACTGAATGGTTTTTAAATCATATTCAAAATGTATTTATTCCTGTAAGGAATCTAACCTCAACATGCAAAAAACAACAGTTAGATCAAATAGTTTCACTTTTTTATTGATGTTTACATTTTAGAAGTAACAAAACATGAAAGTGATCAAAAAGATGAGTTGGCAAATGATACTAGCCAGTGCCCCATATGTTGTTTGGGGGTAAAAGCAAGCTTAAATGCACCACTTTAAACACTGCAGTCACAATCAATGTATTTGGACACTCGTATAGACAGAATAATCAAGTTACATATGAGCCAATAAAAACAGTATTACTTATACTGACATTTTGACAAATCTGTGACATTACATGAAATTAAATGGTGGTAGTCAAGAAAAGTTTCAAGTCTCAGAGTATGAGTGGCTTTGCAATACCAGAGTATCAAAAGTATATATAAAAAAAAATCCCTAAGAACTGTGTTTCAAAACCATATAAAACACACTGTTTTATCACACTGACAGTTTCACAAATATAAGACATGCAACTTAAAAAAAAAAAAAAAAGTGTCACAAAAAGTTGCTTGATTGGTTAGGGAATGTTGTTAGGGCAAGCATGTTTACATGTTGGGCATACCTGTACATAAACATCGAATTTTCTGAAAATCTTCATATGTGCACTTGAGGTCTTTCGGGTAAAAAGCAGGTATTGAAGAACTGCCAAAGGTTCGAGAACCACACCAACGTCTGCAGACTCATCTCTGGGATTAGCACCCAACATAGATGCACATTGTTGTTTGTGCAATCCCAGACTCTGCCTTTTCAGTTTCACAGTCCTAGAGGAAAAACAAAAAGAATAGATTAAAACACCAGGCTTATTAAACAACCTACATATACTTTCCGTCTAACCTAAATACACTATATTGCCAAAAGTATTCTAATGACCAGGCTTGACTACTTTAGTCATTTTCATGAGCACAGAACTTAGTGCTACAGTACAGTATATAATAAAATTCTAGAGAATTGTGAACATCTGATTTTATAGCAAAGCTTTGGGAAGGGCCATGTTTTTCCAACATGACAATGCCCCTGTACACCAAGCAATGTTCCAAAAAAAAAAAAAAATATAGGGTGAAGAACTTCACTAATCTGCTTGAAGCCCAGACCTAAATCCAGCTCAACACCTTTGTTATAACTTGCACGATTTGAGCCAAAAACCCATAAAATTAGAGGCACATAATTTTCTAGAATAGCATGATAGACTTTAGCATTAAAGAGATAGTTTACCCAAAAATGAAAATGCTGTCATCATTTACTAACACTTGTGTGTGTTAAACCTGTTTCTTTATTCTGTTGAATACAAATTAATATACTTTGGTTAATGATAGGATCCGCACCGTTGCTAGTAGCCATTGACTTCTATAGTAGGAAAAACAAATACTCTGGAAGTCAATGGCTACCAGCAACTGTGTGGTTACCGTCATTTATCAAAATATCTTCCTTCGTGTTTAACATAAGAAAGGAACTCCTACAAGTTTAAAACATATGGGTGTGTAAAGGATCACAGAATTTTCATTTGTTGTGTGAACTATCGCTTTAAGATCTGTGCTCATGGAAATGAATAAATGAATGTGTATGTGCAATATGCACAGGGAGGCACATAGACAGGGGTACTAGCAGTTGCTACCATAGTGGAAATATGTCAGCCTAAAATGTTTTAGAAGCTCATACCGGGAAGATAATGAAGTGTCCCACACTTTACAAGGCCACATTTACATATCTGTAAACAAAAACAAAAGAAAAATAGTAGTTAAAAATGATTTACACTTGTTTTACTGCAATTACATTCAACATTTGAAGGTAATCTGTATAGACAAGGATACCTGCAATACATGTAGATAATGAAATTATCACACTTTACAAGGCCACTTTCACATGTCTGTGAAGACAAAAGACAATCTCAGTTAATGCAAAATATTAGACCAACAAAATATATTATGTTTAGGTTTTTTTTTTTTTTCTGTAACTACTAAATGTTTACTGTACTGTAAATACAACTACCATTAATGATCAACATTATAATACATTGGTTTCAATAAACACTTGAGAGGATTCCTCAAACTAAAAATAAACTTTTATTCACACTCATATTGTTTCAAACTTGTACAACTTTCTTCTATTGAACTTAAAAACACAGTATTTAAGTTTGGAACCACATGTATGCATTTTCATTTCAATAATTATCAGATGTAAGGAAACTTACCTTTAGGTACCCTGCAGTAGATAATGAAATGTAACTTTCAAATGTCTGTGAAGACAAAAGACAAAATATCAGTTATTGTAAAATATTAGACACACAAAAATAATATATATATATATATATTTTACTGTAACTACTAAATTGTTATTGTACTGTCAATACAAGTTTTGCTACTACTGATTAACAATATAATACATTGATTTTATAATGTAATGTAAAATGATAAACGATTACTTAGAATAGTTCAAACTAAATCTAAACTTTTATTCACACTCATGTTGACTTTATTCCAAGGTTGCAACTTGCAAGGCAATTAATAAAAAAAGATGTTTTTTAATGTAGCTTACTGCTCATTAAACCTTTGCTTTTGTTATATATCTCAGTGATGACACCAATGTTTGCTGTCGGATTACCAAATAAATAAAGAAAAACAAACAAAAAATAAATAAATTAGTAAACATTTTACAGTAAACAATACGTGTAATTGAAATTAGATTTTATTAGCATTTAACACCATGTGGACACTAGCACTAGTGACTGTGGACTAAACATAAATATGACAGAAATTACATTGATAGTAGTTTAACACAGCACCAACAGCACTAAAACCACATTTTACATACACTGTCAAAACATATGGAATGAATATAAATGTAATTTACCTTGCAATCTGGTCACGATGTCAAAGAGATTTGAATGTCGTTTCTTCCAACCGTTGCTGCTTTTTGCAGGTGTGCAATACCGCCCCCTACCAGATTGGATCAACTTCTAACGATTCAATTTCCGGGAAATCGCATGCAATCAAATCGCATAAAGTTGAACTAATTGGGTCTGGCTTGTTCCAAAGCTACTTATATTTATACCATACACATAACATTTAACAGATTAAATCAAATAATTTTAACAGTTTACACATTTACATTGATTCTAAGCATTTTGGCTACATATAATTGAAAAAATACATAATTTAAATAAAATCAAAAGGAAGTAAATACATAATTTTAAACTACGCCTTGATTCATTTTTTTGAGTGTGGCTTAGAGTGGGAACCCTGACAAATGCTTGTCATGCATTACATAGTCATGTTGAAAAGGTCACATGTGACATAGGCGGAAGTACCGACCCAGCGTTTACAAAGCGAACATGCAAAGAAAGTCAAACACCCTTTACAAAAAAAGGTAAAACAACGATTTCAGATGATTTCGAAGTTGGAGGAGAAAATCAGATGGAGTTCACGCTCCCCTACCTTTTATAACCGAAGTACACAGACAAAGAACTAACTATGCGTGACTTTTCCAACATTACGTAATGCATCAGGGGGCACATGCGTATTGCAGAGTTAGTGCAAGATGAGCATTTGTGGTGAAAAAGTATATACATTTTTATTTATTTAGAAAATGAATGATTTTCAGCTTGGTAAGACCCTAATTCCTCGGCTGGGATTGTGTAGAGTCTTTTGAAGCTGCATTGAAACTGCAATTTGGACCTTAAACTTGCTGATCCCCATTGAAGTCCACTATATTTCTCAAATCCTTAATTTCCATATGCAAGTGTGGTTGTGTCTGTAAGTTGCTCAGTGTTTAGTTTGAATGGATCTTAAACTCTTGTGCACGTGTAGCGGTGGGGATTGCTGTTGCTGTGGTGACCATATGGCTGAGTGTTTGTCTCCAGATGGTGGTAACAGAGGATGAGGTCAGACAGTCAAAACCATGCACACGTACTCTGTGTGTGTGTGTGTGTGTGTGTGTGTGTGTGTGTGTGTGTGTGTGTGTCTGAACTCCAGACAGCCACACCCAAACAAAGCCATAAGCACAACTGTTGAGAGATTGAGTGGAAGTACATGGGACAGATGCAGAACTAGAGAACAACCTACATCCGAGATTCACACGAGGTGATAACACTAGGCCTTTTTCACACTGGCGAGTGGAGCATATTCATGCAGTACCCGTATTAACAGGACAGTCTTCACACCGCCCTCATAAACATAACAATGCTGTGTAGCAGAAGCATCAGTACATGTAGGTTTGAGTATGTTTTTGGTGTCCGTAGTGTGCTGTACTTAGCAGAAAAAGGTCTTGAAAATGCACTGTAAGCTTATTTGTGACCCTGGACCACAAAACCAGTCATAAGTAGCACAGGTATATTTGTAGCAATAGCCACCAATATATTATTTTTTCTTTTATGCCAGAAATCATTAGGATATTAAGTAAAGGTCATGTTCCATTAAGATATTTTGTACATTTCCTACCCTAAATATATCAAAACTTAATTTTTGATTAGTATGCATTTCTAAGAACTTCATTTGGACAACTTCCCTCAGATTCCAGATTTTCAAATAGTTGTATCTCAGCCAAATATTGTCCTATCCTAACAAACAATACATCAATGGAAAGTGTATTTATCCAGATTATGTAAAAATCTCAATTTAAAAAAAAAAAATGACCCTCATGACTGGTTTTGTGATCCAGGGTAACATTTATGAAGCAGCTATACAACAAGCACTTGAAAAGTGCTTCTTTTTATTTAGAGCAGTAAGGTGGTTAAAAATCAAAATGTAGGTTTTCCTTTCAGCACAAACTAAAAGGGACACTTCTCGGTCACTAGGCCGTGAAGGTAATAAGATCCAGACGGAGATCCACGTGAACACACCTGTGATGTGGCAGTGTCACCTGCCTTCCTCTAACAGCATCAGGTGTCTGCTCTTCTCAGCTCTCCAGCTGCCGCCCTGTTTTATTCATCTTGACAAGCTTGTCCACCTGTGCTTTATATCTGCTCACAGTCTACAGAGAGACTGACAGAGACAACATTGTCCAGAATCCTGGCAAAGGGACAGCGCTGAAGACCAGACCACAGATATAAAGGTTTGGCAATGGACTAGGGCTGTCAATTGAATGTCTATTTAGTGCAATTAATACTAAATGAAGTTCGTACAGAGGGAAATTCGAGCATATATTAATCCTACTTAATATATGAATTGAATATTTTAATATTAAATCATACAGATGATTTAATATTAATGTGCTACATTAATAATCAAGTAGGATTTAATTAATGATTCAATTTATTGGGATATCATCACTTTGATTAATAATTTAATCAATTGACAGCTGTAAATTTGCATAAAGATACAAATTTGTGTATTTGTAATACATGGGTCTGTCTTCCGGTCTCATCAGCATTCAACTATTTTCTTGTTTTGCTGCTTGATATTGCAAATTGGTGTGTCTTACCGTATTATTTTAATGTATTATCTTAATTATGAGCAAACTGGTTTGTAGTGCAAACATTTTTACCATTTAGTACTTCCACGTTGAAGAAAAAGGTGGATGGGGAGAACACGTTGAACAAATTACATTCAATTTTTCTTACACTAGATACATTGTATCTCAATGCAGGGCCAGCATCGCATCAGCACCTTGTCAGACACACAGCGGCCATTCTCTGCTGGTGAGAGACACTGGCTCCACATTCAGCATGATATATGACTCCGCTAATAACCTACCAATGTGCTGTGTAGGGTCACAGTCAATAAGCTGTCCAGTCTTGCCATAACACTACATTATTAGGTGTTAACGTTGGGTAAATAAGCTCTCCTATACTAGCATAACACACTGCCCAGAGGTAGTATCAGTAAGTCAATAAGCTATCTTGTTCAACAATAATATACTTCACCAAGGAACCGGAGAGGAAATAATGATTCTGATAGTGGTTTGAGAAGAATTGAGGTTTTGTTGAACAGTTCCTGTACCTCAGTGTTGTTTTCTGCGCAAGGCATGAATGTACTATTGACACTGTATATTGTCATGAATTCTTCAGTCTCAAATGCACTAATTTAGCGAATATAGACAAAAAAAGGCATAGTTCACCCAAAAATGAAAATTCTGTAATTATCACTCGCCCTCATGTCGTTCCAAACCTGTAAGACCTTTATTCATCTTCAAAACACAAAGTAAGATGTATGATCGTGGTACTCTTGTGAATATGCGTCGAAGACTGGCACACTGTAAAAAACAAAAAACACAATTTGTTGAGTCAACTTAAAATAATTTGTTACCCTGCTGCCTTAAAATTTTAAGTTTAGTCAACTCAAATACCAAGTGACAACTAAGATATTCGAGTTGACTAAACTAATAAATTGTTTGTTAAACTTAACAGCTGTGTTTGTTACTTTGCTGCCTTAAAATTTTAAGTTCAATCAACTCAAAATATATAAGTTGTCACTTAGGAAAACTGAACATTTCAAGTTGACTAAACTTTTTTTGAGTTGTTATTTTTGTTTTCTTGGTGCTCAAAAAGTATTCTTGTAGCTTCATAACATTACAGTTGAACCACTGATGTCACATGGACTATTTGTGACCCTGGACCCTAAAACCAGTCATAGAGTCATTTTTTCGTAATTGAGATTTATACATCATCTGAAAGCTGAATAAATAAGCTTTCCATTGATGTATGATTTGTAATAGAACAATATTTGCTCGAGACACAAGTATTGAAAAAATCTAAAAAACTGAGAAAATTGCCTTTACAGTTGTCCAAATTAAGTTATTAGCAATGCATATTATTTATCAAAAATTAAGTTTTGATATATTTACAATAGGAAATTTACTAAATATCTTAATATCCAAAAAAAAAAATCTATAATTTTGACCCATACAATGTATTTTTGGCTATTGCTACAAATATATCCCAGCAACTTATGACTGGTTTTGTGGTCCAGGGTCAGATTTTATCGACGTCCGTAAAGCCTTTCTGGGCCTTGAACTTGTCAGTTGTATTGCTGTCTACGTAGTCAGAAAGCTCTTGGATTTCATCAAAAATATCTTAATTTGTGTTGCGAAGATGAATGAAGGTCTTACGGGTTGGAACGACATGAGGGTCAGTAATTAATGGAAGAATTTTCTTTTTTTGGTGAACTATCCCTTTAACCTATGGTATGTTACTGTACTTGGACACCTGTGTGAAGTTCAGGCATCTAGATACTAAGAATCCCATCCGTAGACACAGATGTTTCTAGCTAAGGAAGTCTCTAAAGTCTCTCTGTATCTTTGTAATCCAGAGAGCAATGTTCACAAAGCTCTGCTCAGTCTGTGCCTGCAGGCCTCAGACACCTGGCAAGAGTTTTGATGTTTTTATTGTATTTTTCAGGTGAGTCAGTGAAAGCTTGTGAAAAACTTTCGGTGCAGTCTGGTGTTTGGGTTCTGGTTTATGTCTGCACCCTAAGGTTTAGACGTGAAGTTTATTCTAAATAAGACAAATACTCTTTTCTTTTGGTATTGCGTGAGAGAAAAGCTAAGGGAAATGTCTTTGTCTCTTGTCTAAGATGCACGTGGTTATTGGTAATACTAGCTGCTTTCTCCCTCAGACTAGTATAATGTGATAAATGGTTCAGTAATGTTGTTATGCCTGCCCAACTCAGAGCTGAAAATGCATCACAATCTGAACTAAAACTGTACATACAGTAATCCGAGGTTGCTGTGGAAACAGGTTGGCGATAAGTGGGGTCATTTTGATTATTTGTATTGTGGTTATAATACTTTCAGGTTAGTAGGTTGTTTGAGAGGGTTACTCAGGAGAGGAAGTGGGGTTTTTAGTCTCGACATACAGACGTGAAAGCTGCAGACTAAAAAAAATAGCAAAGGAGGGCTTCTAAAATTAAACAGTTAAGATTTTAGTAAATGTTAAAGATGGTTGTTCAGAAGTGGTTTAATTCCCATTTGATTACTAATGCTCAAGAAGGAAAAACATGCATTAAGAGCCCGGGGTGAAAACTTTTAGAATTTTGAAGATTAGGGTAAATTTAACTTATATTGTCTTCTAGGAAACATGTAACTATCTTTTGTAGCCTCTGAAGGGCAGTATAAAATGAAAAAAATATGATATTTAGGCAAAATAATAAAAATGTACACATCTCCATTCTGTTCAAAAGTTTTCACCTCCTGGCTCTTAATGCATGGTTTTTCTTTCTGGAGCATCAGCGAGCGTTTGAACCTTCTGGAATAGAGTTCCTCTTTTGTCCTCAGTGTGAAAAGATGAATCTCTCAACCATACAGTCATTGTTGGAAAGGGTTGAAATACACAAAAGAATTTGCGGAACCTGAAGAATTTTTCTGAAGAACAGCATGCAGTTTAACTGTTCAGGACAAACACAGGACTTGTGAACAACTATCACTAAACAAAAAAATCACTGATGTGGATCATTCAGGTAACAACACAATATTAAGAATCACTTTTGAATGGGGTCATTGAACATTTTGCAGAATTTGAAAGGAGTATAAACTTTTGACCTCAACTGTAAACTACTATACAAGTTTGAGACTTTTAGTATTTATTATTAAAAAGAATAGGTTCATTTGCTATTGAATTGGACATCATAGCTCTCAATGTGTTCATAACTAACCTCAGCATACAGGATGATAACAGATGCACACAAACTTCATACGAACATACACAAGCTTGTACAGACTGCCTAGAACATAAACTCTCATAAATTCTTCTTTTTATGCATTTATGAACATTTTAGTCGCAGTCAAAACTCAAGAGCCTTGGACATTTTGTTAGTGTGAATATGTGTGTGGGAGAGAGATTGCTAAGGGGATGATGTCTCTTAATCATCCTTGAGAGCTCAATGCATTAGCTTCTGATCTTTAAGCAATACATCACGTCATTTCACTAATTAGTAATGTTTATGAGATTTATGACAATTCCCGGACCTCATGTACACGCGCGCCACCCACGAAAATTAGCACTTGAGTTGTACGTCTTTACACAGAATGCAGAGTTCGGGGGCAGGGTTGGGAGTTATCAGTTTCCACCTCCACATAATAACTGGGAGGGTTGTTGGACCTGCTGTAGAGCCTCAGGCCAGCCCATTATGCCCATTTCTGACCCGCCTGTCTACCAGGATCCCGCTCTGCCTCCCACTCAACCCTCCCTGGGCACCCCGTCTCGTTCTCCAGCCCGTGAGCAGGTTTAATAACAGAGGCTGTCCTGATCTCTGTAGGGGTCCAGACACCAGACTAATGTAGTGAGACAGGGAGAGGGGCGCTGTGTGTTGCATACTATATAAGCTAGTCTTCAGTCTTTATAAGCACACCCACACATTGGCAATCACGTGCAATGGACACCGTCTGTGCTCAGGATAAATATTTACTTTTATGCAGATTAAATATGAGGTCACACAAACACAGACAAAGGTTTGGGCATCTCTATTGTTTTGCTCAACATATCCCTTCATATGAGCACAGGGTCAGAGTTCACCGCCCATCACCCCATCCACATGTACGCCCCTGGGGCCTGATGGTAATTAATTAGATGTGAGCTGGTAATCTACTGTTTGTGGATCTTAAGACAAACCTGGGCCTGTAGTCAAAAAGACTAATTAATATAATCCCTATCATGTGATCATCTCTTGAGGTGCATGCTGGGCCTTTTTCTTTCAGATTGCACAGATGGTTTGATATTCTATTGTACCAGGAACGTATTGTTAGCTGTCAGACATTGTGAGATATGCATGATGTTGTACTAAGATCTGCATTGCTGTCAAGCTAAAGTTTTTGCGCTGTAGTTCTATGGATAATGTGGCTTGTTGAGGAGAGGTGTGCTATTACTTTATGTCTTTATGTAATATGTAATGTGTGCTATTTAATTTATGATTTTTGACTGGCAGATGGTAAAATGAGTGGAAAAAGTGGTACTGGAAATGACTTGTGCCATAGTTTGGGATTAGAATGTCCTTAGCCAGGTTTCTATCTACCAATGTTGTTATTGTTGACTACAACTGAAATAAAAACAACCTGCTCTCATGACAAAAACATACCAGTCGGAAGTTTTTCACAAGACGCAAAATGCGTACCGCCATGTACGCTTCTTGACATTTTTGATGTGAAATGTCCACTGAGTGGTGCTAACAGAGTGTTAAAATAACGTACCATCCACACCTAAACCTACTCAATAGTATGAACCAAAGCGAATGTGAAGTAAAAATGCAATTGCAAGCATTTTGTTTTAGCTTGCTTTTTTCGATCTTCCAGCTCTTTCATCGCGAGTCATGTTTTTCATGGGATTCCACATCTTAAGTCCGATTCCCTGCCGGCTGAGCTACCGAGCAAGATGTTACAAGATAAAGGCAAAACATATGCAGCTGTAATCATAACTGTGTATTACAAATGCTCGCTGTTTTACTGCCTCTAGTGTTCATTTCTGTTGGAAACTGCAGTGATATGTAGTAATTAGTACATATTTAGCGTTTTGCGAAAAAGTTCACACGTGTACATTTTCATCATAAGATCAGGTAAAAAAAAGAAGAAAAAGTTTTCATTAATTGAAATAAAGTTAAAATAAAATACATATGAGATAGAAAAACTTAGAAAAACTTAGAAAAAATGGTACAGTTGAATTACTAAAATTACTAAAACTTAAATAAAAATAAAATAATAAAATAAAAATGTAAACTTAAAAAAACAACAAAATCAAATAAAGTTACTTGGTAAAACTAAGTAAAATTTTAATAAAAAATAGAAAAATAATTTGACTTAACAGATACTATAATAATATAATAATTCTAAAAAGACTTACATTTTGTCTATAAAAAGAATTACTGGCTATAGCATTAGTTTTTAGAGAAACAGTTATGTAAACATAATATGTTTGTAGATAATTAGAAAACATGTTATTTTTTGGCTTAAGAAGACTCAAAAACTTATATACAGCACCTTTTAAATGGCTGGTTAGCATTTACTAGAGCAGTTTGCAGTGCACTTTTAGAGTTCTTCTGAAACCCTCCACCTCCCCAGCTCCACCTCTGTAGAACTGCTACAGATTATTATATATGCTGTTTGTGCAGCAGCATTACTGTATGTCTTAAATACTCACAGCGTCATATCGCGTATGCATTGTCAGTAGCAAGTTCCTGTACTTGCTTTGCAGCAGCAGCAGCAGCAATAATCTACAACAACAGCAGCAGCAATTCAGCAGGATTCTGCCAAGACCAAATACATTAACATTGTCATATCCATTACCATGCTAAAATCCTCAGTTATGATATGTTTTTTTTTTCTTTTCTAAAAGGTTAGTTCAGTTTCTATTTTGCAACAGTTTTCCAGGAAAGCAATGAAATGTGATAATTTTTAGCTCTTTTGACTTGGGCCAGTAAATAACCACCTAGCAACTGTGTAGCAACTGTGATATAACCGCATACCAATGCACTGCCAACCACTCAGAAAACCCTGAAATCTTCTGAAAATGTAAACATCTAGAATGTTTATTATTAAGCTATAGAACTAGATGTACGCACTGCAGAAAACACGCACGCAGTTTAATGTTAGTCAGCAGACTGAGGGGAAGGTGTTGATGACTTCCTGCTATTTCTACTCCCAGCAGGCTGTGCTCTCATAATCACAAAAAGACCTCTCCGCAAAGACCCACGCTCAAAACCCTTGCCGCAGTTTAAAAATAACCAAAAACGTTCTCCCTGCTGACGCATGTTACCTCCCACCAGATTCCAGTCAGGAGGGCTCTGTGTTCTCCGTTACCTGCTCATCGGCTAAAACAAGTCTTGTTTTTTCCTTTTTCTAGTCAGCTGCGCTTGTTTGGATCTTCTGAACAGTGAATATAATGTGCTTCGAGAGAGGCTTTGATTAATCTGCCTTTTAATCTGATTCCGTCTCGTGACCCTTGACCTATTGCAAGTGCCTCGGACAGATTTATTACAATCCTTGTTTGTTCATCCATCCACCCCTGCCTCGGTTTTTATTATGATTGGGCCTCTTCTGCTTTTTTCCAATCTTTTTGCTCGATATAAACATTCAGCAATCAATGTCATATTGAATTCTTTCAGAGAGCATTGAAAATAATAAATGTAAAATTGATTTACGAGGATCATTGTTATAAATGAGGTCGCAGTGATGCGATACTGGCAGGACATCTGGTAAATCACATAGCGAGGCGCTTTGTATCTCCTTGAATTCATTTTTAGTAACAGGGAACAGTATTTTATGCCAGTGATAAACCTGCACTGCGGTGTATACAGTAGATCATTCTAAATTTAGTGGATGAATTGTGGAGTTGTGAGGCCCTTTCTTTATGAGGCCAGTCGACAGGAGGAATTGGATGGAAGGAGATGAAAGAAGTACGTCTCGGTTTTGTTCAGCTGAATCTTTAGCACACCTTAAATGTTGTCTGGGAAGCAAAATGAGGTTCTCTCTATATTCTATATTTATATCATTTTTTATTCTCAGAACTGCAATGTGTTTATATACACTATTGTTAAAATTTGGGATCAGTGAGTTTTTATTTATTCGAAAGAAATTAACACTTTTTTTCAGCAAGAATGCATTCAGTTGACCAAAAGTGACAGTAAAGACATTAAAATGAATGTTACAAAAGATTTATATTTCAAATAAATGCTGTTCTTTTGGATTTTCTTTTTATCAAAGAATCCTGGACAAAAAAAAATTATGGTTTCTACAAAAATATTAAGCGGCACAACTGTTGTTTCACAACCGTGGTATTTAGAGGTGTGCGATACTGACAAAAAAAATTTGATTTTTTTTTTTTGGGGGGGGGGGATTTTTTTTTCAATAACAATAACTAAATAATTTGCTGAGTGTGTTTTTGTGCTGGTACCTTGGCTGATTTAGGCCTGTCGTGGATAAATAAATATGACACTATTGCCAGTAGGTGGCAGCAAGTCCCTGTCTTAATGAGTGATTCATTGACTCTTTAATTCAAATGATTCATTCAAAAAGGCTGATTTATTTAGAAACAAAGCAAGCAGTTGTCTTTACGAATGGGTTATTGAATCATGAACTCAAATAATTTCAAAAACAGATTCATTCAGGAATTAAACATCGCAGTGTTGCTCTGAGATGCAAAAATGTTCTACTTCGCTTTTGTTTGGAACTATTTAATTGGCCCAGAATTGTGTTTTTTTTTTGTTGTTTTTTTGTTTTTTTGGTTTCACCAGTTTTACTAAATGGGGCAAATAAAATTAGAGCGCAATTCCATAAAAGCGCCAATGGGAGGGGGAAAAAATCTGCATGTGATTTACTAACAATGCGCACATTAAACACAGATGCAGCCAGATAATTTCTATAGTGACCAGCGCAAATTACCACATACTTTAAGACATGCTTTTTTGGTCTGTTAAATAATGGCTCAAATACCAGTAATTTGACGAGCGCAAATGTTATTCAATTTAATAATCTCCTTCCATAAATTCTGTTTCTCAAAGGGAGAGACCAACAAATACATATTCTAAAAGATCGGGTGCAAAAATAATTGTCCATGCTTTTTTTGCAGCGCTAATCCTTCACTGCGCATCTTTAGTAAATCCTGACAGTACTATTTTAAGGCCAAACAAAGTTTTTTAAAGAAGTCTCTTCTGCTCACCAAGCCTGCATTTATTTGATCCAAAGTACAGCAAAAACAGTAAAATTCTGAAATATTTTTACTATTTAAAATAACGGTTTACTATTTGAATATATTTGAAAATGTAATTTATTCCTGTGATTTCAAAGCTGAATTTTTAGCATCATTACTCCAGACACACGATCCTTTAGAAATCATACTATTATTCTGATTTGCTGCTCAAAAAAAAAAAAAGTTGAAATCAGCTAAGTAGTTTTTTTAGGTTTCTTTGATGAATAGAAAGTTCAGAAGAACAGGATTTTTTAAATTAAATTTATTATTTAAAAAATTATATATATATATATATAACTGCTAGTGCATATATATTTGTAATGTCCATGTAAATACTCATATATATGACTGACAAGTTTCTCTCTCTGTCTCTCTCCTCAGATGTAGAAGACGACATGCCCTTCCCGACAGGCTCTCTTCAGAGAAGAAAAAAGGGCCTTGGTGGTCTGCATCAACCAAAGCAGAAGTCCAAATCATCACTGCTCATCGGCCTTCCGCAGGATTTCCGGCAGATCTCTTCTATTATAGATGTGGACATCTTACCCGACACACATCTCCGTGTCCGTCTGCACAAGCACGGCACCAACAAACCCCTCGGCTTCTACATCCGCGACGGCGTCAGCGTCCGCGTCACTCCACAAGGGGTGGAGAAAGTTCCCGGCGTCTTCATCTCCCGCCTCGTGAAAGGCGGTTTAGCAGAGAGCACAGGATTGCTAGGAGTCAACGACGAGATCCTCGAGGTGAACGGTATCGATGTGGCAGGTAAATCACTGGACCAGGTCACTGACATGATGGTGGCTAACAGCCACAACCTCATTGTGACAGTGAAACCCGCCAATCAGCGAAACAACACGATGCACCGTGCGAGTAAAACGTCTGCCGGGAACAGTTCCGCTGGCTCGGGAGGCTCCGCTCTCTCACATGACTCCGCCCCTAGTCCCGCCTCACAGAATGCCAGCCAATACAGCAACAGCAACAGTGTGGCTGAGGGCGACAGTGATGATGATACTGACCTCATCATCGAGAACGACAACCTGTCGACATACATGCCACATCGTATGACTAACGGCAACGGCAGCCACACTAACGCCCTGTCGTCGGGTGCATTTGCACACAGGCCCCTCCCACAAAGTGTTTCCTTGCCCAGTAGCAGCTCTTTAAGCTCCCTGACCACACCCACACATAACGGCAGCCCCACCAAGACAAGCAGTAGCCAAGAAAGCATGAGAGAGGATGGAAACTTCATTACGTTGTGAGCTACAGTAGGTTTCTCAACACAGTATGCACATTGATAAGAAAATGAAGGAACTATTATACTATCAGCTATTATTTTTCAGCCATTACTATCACAGACAACAACCTATTCACAATCTTCCCCGTGAATGAGGACCCTCGGCCTAAAACACGCGGGTTGCACAATCTAGCCCGTGTGTGAGGGCATGTGGCTGTCACTGTATGGAAGTGCCTTATGGCTCTCCACTCCTCTCGCCTTAGTTGTTTTTTCTTCTTTTGGGACAAATCGACCATATTCATCTCTAGTGACTCCGAGGACAGTCGAACAGAAGTGTGCTAGCTACTACTGGGGTGCCTAATGCTATCAATTGCACCTCGGAGGATGTAAGACGAACAATTTGCCTCTGTGGAAATGATGTGTGTCTTGTTTTGGATTAGTCTCACTTTTTATGATGATGGAAGAAGTAGAGAAGGAAAATATAGGAGTGTTAAACCGGATCTGATCAGTGTTGATTATGCTTGTTTGCTCATCTCGCCTCATTCTGATGCTGATCGTAGTTTCTGATACTGAAAATGTCTACCAAAATGTGATTTTTAAAATGTTATTTGCAATTAAGTCATCAATTCAAAGTGTTTATTAATCACATTTTTAATATCTCAAAAATGTGCAGCATTAAGATCATTCCAAATATGACAACATTTAAATATTTTTACTCTGTATTCTGTCATTCGATTGTTTGTTCAAAAGCCATTTTAACACTCCCAAGTTGGCTCTGTTTTCACATTCATATGTCTGATGTCAAAAAAAGCTAATTTTCAAGGAAATGGAAACCTATTTTTGGGTTCCTCTTCTGTCTGTTACATTTTAAGTTTAATTCACCCACAATTTCTTTGGAAATGTACTCACCCTCATGTCATTCCAAACCTGAATGACTTTCCATCTTCTGTGGAACACAAAAAAAAAGATATTTCGAAGATTTTCCGTAACCCAATACAGTTAAAGTCAAAAGTTTACACACATCTTGCAGAATCTGCAAAATGTTAATTATTTGACCAAAATAAGAGGGATCATACAAAATGCATGTTATTTTATATTTAGTACTGACCTGAATAAGATATTTAGTATAAAAGACGTTTACAATTTTTAAAAATGACCTTGTTCAAAAGTTTACATCCCCTTGATTCTTAATACTGTTTTTACCTGAATGATCCACAGCTGATTTTTTGTTTTGTTTTTTGTTTAGTGATGGTTGATCATGAGTTGTTTTTCTGAAAAATCATTCAGGTCCCATAATTTTTGTTTTTGTGTATTTCCAACAATGACTGTATGATTTTAAGATCCATTTTTTCACGCTAAGGACAACTGAGGTACTCGTATACTAGTATTACAGAAGGTTTAAATGCTCACTGATGCTCCAGAAGGAAAAATTATGCATTAAGAACAGGGGGTGAAAACTTTTGAACAAAAATGAAGATGTGTACATCTTATTTTGCCTAAATATCTTTTTTTTCTTTTTTTTTTTCTTTTAGTACTGCTCTTCAGAAGCTACAGAAGATAAATAAGTTAAATTTACCCTGATTTTAAAATGTAAACTTTTTGCGCCTGATAATTTTTATAAATTCAACTATTATTTTCTATTGTGGACTATATGTAAATGTCTTCTATGTGAAATATCTTATTCAGGTCAGTACTAAATAACAAAATAACATGCATTTTGTATGATCCCTGTTATTTTGGTAAAATAATTCACATTTTGCAGATTCTGCAAGGTGTATCTAAACTTTTGACTTCAACTGTAATGACTTGTTAAACCAACACTGAGATAATGAAGAAGTAAGTTTTGGGTCCTAAAACTATCCTTTTAAAGGTTTCTAAAATGTTTTGAATGTTGTTATTTTGTTTATAAAAGCATTCTTGCACAGGTTCTTTCTTTTTGAGGGATGTCAACCCATTTTCCCCCTCTTTGTTTTTAGTTTTTCTCCCCCTCCGGAAAAACGGGAATCTATATACTTAACTGGCACCAGTGCGGCAGAACTTCAGAAAGACTTGACCTATCATTGACTCAGTTGGTCCATTCTCCTGTGTGCTTCGTTCTTCTGTAAAGAGAAAAAAAAAAAGGAAATTCCTTTAATGTTTGGAAAGGCCAGAATTCTGCACATTGGGACCTTTTTCACACAGTCCACTCTTGATGGCCAAAGCTGTGAAGCTTTCTTAGCCATGATTAGTGTGTGCGCTCATATTTTTAAAGTATAATCTTACAGAAACGGCACTGAGGTGGACACTGTCAGTCCTGGAGTCAAATATTAGTTTCTCTAATGTCCAACAGACCTGAGCGCTGTTTTCATTCAATGAGTTCCCAGGTGAACGCTTGTTTAGACTGTGGAGATACCGGCCTCGGGACGTTCAGCGCTTCAAATGCTGTCTATCAAACCAAGAAGTGCCCGTGATGGACAAAGGATGGTGAAATGAATCTCCTTCATTCTCCTTCATCATGATTATATTTGGGGTTAAAGGAAGATGTTACTAATATATGTTTTTTTTTAATCATTCCGAATGTTTTGAAGGAGTTTTTCAGTTAGACGCAGGTGCCAGTGAAAATAAATATAGCCAGTCTTTCCGAGTCATAACTGATGGGCGTGATTCATGAAGGTGTAGCCTCATCTGCTCAACATTATCTGGTTTAACTCGATCAGCAAAACAAATGAGGTGTTACTTCACAACAAAACTGATATTTATCAAGGTAGCCTTGGGTCTGAAAGAGAATGTAGTTTATTTGAACAGGTCTAGACGTAACATCTGCACAACTGACACTCTTGACTCATTGCCTCGGGTTTTCACAGCAACATTGTTACACACAGACAGCAAGGGCAACTGAAACCGGAGGGCGATTTGAAACGTATAGCAAGAGACATCTGGAGAAGCGTGAACTGTCACTTTGTTTTGTTATCTGTATTTAATTTAATACGTTTTATTGGCATACTCTAGATGGAGAGAGTAAGCGCTGGATTTTTAACAGAAAGTGGTGGCATGTAGAACAGCACACAACCGGAGCACCAATAATATTGCATTATTATTTTTTTGTGTGTATGTCAGTGTATATGTATAAATAGAAATATGAAACAACGGACACTTTTGTACACTAGGAGCCCTTTTTATAAAAAAGAGCATTTTATATATGTGTAAAATATGGAAAGTATTTTTCTTATTCTTGTACTTTTGTATGTATATTAGAATTCTGGAGAGGAGGTTTCTATTTCTTTTGAGTATCACAAACAAAACAAAGTCTTTAGATGCTTGTGGTTTTTATTATAATCAGATGGGTCAAGGTGTACAATACTGTGAATGTTCTAAGCTGATTATAAAATGTTCTATCAAGATAATAAAAGTATTTAAAATTTATTTAGATTGTGTTTTCTTGTTTAACTTATTTACATTTTTAATTTAATGAAACCAAGTATACAGTAAAGTCAAAAGTTTACATACACCTTGGAGAATCCGCAAAATGTTGATTATCAAAACAAGAGGGATCATACAAAATGCATGTTATTTTTTATTTAGTACTGAGCTGAATAAGATATTTCACATAATAGATGTTTACATATAGTCCACGTAAGACAATATTAGTTGAATTGATAAAAATGGCCCACTTTAAAAGTTTACATACGCCTGATTCTTAATATTGTGTTGTTAACTGAATGTCCCAAAAGCATTTTTGTTTTGTTTTTTTGTTTAGTGATAGTTGTTCATGAGTTCCTTGTTTGTCCTGAACAATTAAACTGCCCACAGTTCTTCAGAAAAGTCCTTCAGCTCCCACAGCATTTTTATGTATTTGAACAATATTGTATGATTTCAGATCCGTTTTTTCACACTAAGGACAACTGAGGGACTTATATGCAACTATTACAGAAGGTTCAAATGCTCACTAATGGTCCAGAAGAAAAAATAATGCATTAAGAGCCAGGGGTGTAAACGTTTGAACAGAATGAAGATGTTTACATTTTTCTTATTTTGCCTAAATATCATATTTTATTTAATTTAGCCCTGCCCTTCAGAAGCTACAGAAGATACTTACATGTTCCCCAGAAAACAAAATAAGTTTTATATATATATATATATATATATATATATATATATATATATATAATATAATATATAATTTACTGATCTTCACATTCAAAAAGTCTTCACCTCCTAGCTCTTAATGCATGATTTTTCTTTCTGAAGCATCAGTGAGCATTTGAACCTTCTGTAATAGTTGCATATGAGTCCCTCACTTGTCCTCAGTGTGAAAAGATGGATCTCAAAATTATACAGTCATTGTTGGAAAGGGTTCAAATGCACAAAAATGCTGAAAAAACAAATTTGTGGGACCTGAAGCCTTTTTCTGAAGAATAGCAGGCAGTTTAACTTCAGGACAAACAAGGGACTCATTAACAACTATCACTAAACTAAAACCAACACAGTATTAACAATCAAGTGTATGTAAACTTTTGAACTACTGTTTTCTCTTGTGGACTACATGTAATGTATTTTATGTGAAATATCTTATTCAGGTCAGTCAGTACTAAACAAAAAAATAACACATATTTCATATGGTCCCTCTTATTTTTGCTAAATAATTAACATGTTACAGATTCTGCAAAGTGTATGTAAATTTTGACCTCAACTGTATTTAATCAAATGATAAATGCATAGAATTTAATTTAGGGACCTGTGGTTTGTTTCTTATAATTTTAGGGAAAATATTGGGGGGAAAAAATAGTTATTTCCATTTTAACAAAATGTAGAAACTGGATGCACTTCACCCACATTAGAAAGAAATTGAGCACTATTGCGTTACATATAAAGGACACATTAGATTTGCGATACCTTATATCAAATTTCAGAAAATCAATGTTATGTAATCGCTTTGACTAGAGCATTGCTCAACCTTTGTGACTCCCTATACACCAGTTGTGATTTTCTTCCCTTCTGTATTAGTATGCTACTAATACCATAAAAGTAAAGTTGTTTTTTCTAAAACAGAAACTAGGACTGTTAGTACATTAAAAGAATTATAATTGCAATATTCAACATGAATTTGCTCTGTTGAAGGACTCCACATGCACAACTGGATACTGCTGATATTTCATCTGACAGAACTTAAAACTTGTGGTAAAAAAATAATAAAATTAGCCAATACAGAGCCACTGACATCTGTTAAAGGGACAGATTGTCAATTTTGTTTACTGCTTGTAGAATTCCTGATTACAAAATAATCAGTCCTGAGTACAAAATAATATGCAAATACATATCACATTTAGCATGCTAATTGGTAAATTATTTCAATTTTCAAAGTAATACTTGCATAATATATTATGGCATCAGATGAGGTTTACTGAGGCCCTCTAGTGGACCTCGGTGATCGGTTGACGTTTGAAATAGAGAGAATTGGCGCTCTCTGCTGTCTAATGCTGGTAATGACGATTCAAATCTGTTTCTATAGTTACCAAACGGTTCTCACGAGTCTCACCTGCAAAATTTACATAACAGCTCATTTGTAAATTGATACAGCATAATGAATAGGCACAGAAACACATCAAGAAAATCCCATCAAATCAGGCAAAATGCTCAACGGCGGATTTTGTTTGGAAAGACTGCCAGTTATTGATTGATCTTTTTCACGGGTGAAAGTACATACTCTTAGTCATTGAGTTCAGTTATATCCGTAATGCCATGTTTTTATAATATTTTAGGCCAAAATCTTTATAATGACCTACATCTAGAGATGTAAATGTAAATACACTCTGTAGAGGGGAAAGTGTGCAACTTCCCGCTGACGTGTTTAGCGTTATCTGGAAAAATGGGCGGCAAGGCTTAATACAAACAATCAATCAAAACAAAAATGACTGAATGTTTCTTCAAAATTACGCGTTTCTGTACTACTTTACCAGATTTACTATCACTTGTGTTGTAGTGAGTGATAGTCTCTGGTCGACAGTGCGTTTTATGAGGAAAAACTTGTGACGAACTCCACATTAAAAGAGTTTAAACATTAACGTTACTGCTCTCCATGATTTAATGCTTAGTTATGACTTTAAGAAGATGGTAAGCTGTTCTTATCATTATTATTTATTAACACCAACACAGATAATGTGATGTTTTCACAGAATGATGAAATGTCCATGTATTTCAACATCAAAACATCCCAAGAAAAGCATCTCATCTTCACGAAGGGGTCAAGAGGAAATCTGAAGGTGCAGGATCATCCAGGTACAGCATTTGAGAAAGAATATGATGGGCAATTAGTGCACCAATAGGCCAAATATGCACTCATAACCTTTAAACCATAAAGTTTAGAAGCGAAATCTACTTTTTCAAACTTGCCCTAAATGGTTTGACTGACTTTCACTCAAATTTTCTAATCAACATTTTACTCCATTATGAAGCCACATTTGTGCATTAATTCTCTTGATTTTGATATCCATCTTTTCACACTGAGGACAACTGAGGGATTCATATTCCACTTACACAAGGTTCAAAAGCTCACTGATGCTTCAGAAGGAAAAATTGTACATTAAGAGCCAGGGGTGTAAACTTTTGAACTGAAAGAGGTTGTGTACGTTATTATTTTCTTTATTTATCATATATATTTTTAATACTGCCCTTCAGAAGCAACAGAAGATACTTAAGTTCCCCAGAAGACAAACTAAGTTACATTTACTGATATTCAAATTCAAAAAGTTTTCACCCCTGGGTCCCAATGCATTTTTTTTTCTTCTGAAGCATCAGGGAGTGTTTGAACCTTCTGTAATAGTTGCATATGAGTCCCTCAGTTGTCCTCAGTGTGAAAAGATCTCAGAATCATAGTCATTGTTGGAAAGGGTTCAAATACACAATATGCTGAAAAAACAAAGAATCTGTGGGACCTAAAGGACTTTTCTGAAGAACAGCAGGCAGTTTAACTGTTCAGGCCAAACGAGGGACTCATGAACAACTATCACAAAATAAAAATAAAATAAATAGGTGTGGATCATTTAGTTAACAACACAGTATTAAGAACCAAGTGTATGTAAACTTTTGAACAGGGTCATTTTTATAAATGCAGCTATTATTTTCTCTTGTGGACTATATGGAAACGTCTTATGTAAAATACCTTATTCAGGTCAGTATTAAATAAAAAATAACATGCATTTTGTATGATCCCTCTTAGTTTGATGAAAAAATTAACATTTTGCTGATTCTGGAGGGTGTATGTAAACTTTTGACATCAAACTGTACATGTATTACTTTTAATATATGGGTGATTCTTAGACTATGGGCACTTTTATGTTTTTTTATCATAATTTTAAAAATACATATAATTTTGGACAAATTCCTCTTTCTTTGTCAAACTAACAATAAAACCACCTTAAAAAATTAACTACCTTTCTATTATGATTTTTTCATACTTTTGAACACATTTGCACATTTTAACACATTGCACTTTTTGCACACCCAGACTTTTAAAATTCAACAATGAAAGTACAGTTTAAAAATATGATTTATCTGGTAACTATTAATGTACATGAATTAAGCACTACTAAAAGAAATAAAATACATTATATTATTTAACGTGAGACCACTATCAATATTACTTTTTATACAAAATATAGCTGTCGCACAGTATTGGTGTCATTTCCACCACAACCATGAAATGTCCCTTTAAAAAGTTTGTGTGAAAGATTGTTTAGGTGGTTTCTATGGAAATGTTTAGTGGCATCAGAGCACATGTTGGACATAAAGGGAATTTAAATTTCCATCAACAACAAATGAAGAAAAATCAAGGTAAATATCGCTTGATCAGTTAATATATTTATTCTGTGTCATTTCCAAACATGCTGTACCTTCAAGGGTGTTTTTAAAAAGTTTACAATTTTAAGTTAAATAAGAGTATTTTGGATACATGAAAAGTTAAGTATTAATTCTTAGCTAAGCTAATCAGTTTCACAAAAAACTACAGAAATGTCATTTCCACCACCCTGCCCTTTGTGGTGGAAATGACATGTATGGTTACAAAGTACATTGAAATTTTAAAAGTTTACTCTCATTTTCTTGTAATAAATCTATTTTACACTAGGTACAAAAAATAGTTCCTCTTAGCACCTTTCCGACAAAAATGTCCTCATTGAAACCCATTAAAATGATTTTTAATCCTAGGGCCATTAACTATAAAATGATGCAATATTTGTTCATAGGCTTTTATTCTGTTGACAAGGCTTCAAAATTAAATTTTGACTACTTTTTACACTTTAGTTTGGCATATAAAGCAAACTACTTGCTATATTTCTGTTTTCTGCAAAACAAATCTTACTGAAAGCTAATTTTTTGAGATATCAACCTCAAATGTACAACACAACTTGTTTAGATTTATGGCTTTGATTTTCTTTCAATTTCTGAGTTGTTTCATTCAAAATGTTTTATAAAATTTATATTTTAAAAAGTGCTCAATAATTTCCATAAACCTAATCCTCTATAACTTTGTTTTATAGCCTTTTAACTTCAACAATAATCTGCCAAGGGTCTTCTTTAAAATGAGACCACACTTAAGTCTGTACTCCCAATATTCCATTTTGAGTTTTTTTTGTTGTTGTTGTTTTTTGACATTTTTGTCCTCTATGAACCTCTGTGTAACTTTTTTAAATTGATGCACAAAGGTTAATAACTTTGTGAATTGAGTTTCAACATTTTTCTAATAAATATCTCTACGGTTTCCCTACAGTCATGTTAATTTATTGTCATTTCCATCACCACACACTTTTTTTTTTAAATATTAAAAAAGTTCTCATCACACATTAAAAATGTATCCACAATTGATGAGATCTTGCTCTACTTAGTATAAAAAAAATCAAGTTATTTATTATCTAATAAGCTCTTTCCCAAACCAATATTTAATTTTAGAGTGTGACAGGTGTACAGTTCAGCATTAGGGCAGTTAATTTATCTCATTAACAAATGTATAATTATTGTACATTGTGTTAAAACTAGTTACAAAAACGATCGTAGACAATTCTTGAGTGGCATAAGTTATTCTATTTTAAATAACAGCTGTACATTGAGATGCGGTGGAAAACACCCATATGTAGAACAAATATTTATATTATTAGGGGTGCCAGAGGTGCTTAGGCACCTATTATGTTCATTAGTTTTCTTCCTCTAGCTTTGGAAGACTAGGGCAGCACATGGAACTGTTTGCAGGAAAGTTATGCACTTTGGCACCCAGATAGAGGACAGTCTCAATATCAACCATAGCAAATTTGGAGCCTTTATCTCAAACTTCTAGCACTACCAATAGGCCAAATTTGCACTCATATTTCTGCTAATAACCTTTGAACCATTTGGTCTTGAAGCAAAATAATTTTCCTCTGATTCCTTAGCACATGTGGAGTCAAATACATACCAAAATTTAAATAAGAGAAAGTTATCAAAAATGTGTTTTGCACAAACTTAATCAAATTCAAAATGGTTTGGTATATCAGAAAGATGAACAATAACAACAAAATAATACAAATCACAGACACAGTTTGCTCATGGATGTGTATTTTAATAAAAATAATTCTGTCAAAATTAAATGAGTACAATATTTCTTTATCATGTTTCCAGTACATAGGTATGTCTCTTTTTTTTCTTTTTATAGTTTTTCTTTTTTATGTTGTTTTAAAGGTTTTTAAAGGTTCATGCTAAGTAGAGGGTAACTCATTTCACAATTGCTAAAAGAAAACTCAAATAAAATTAAAATCATAATAGAAGTAAATTGTGCACAGCTTGCTGTACTCCATTCCATTCGTCCTGCTCCTGTCTTTTGAGGCAGGAACATCACCACATGACAAAGATCTCAACAAAGATTTTGGCTACTTTCTTCCCTTCCATATATGTACGTAGGTCCCTATTTAAAGCCAATATGAAGTTCTATGATGGATTATTTTAAAACGACAATATTCATTATAGGTGGTTCGATTACGATGAGTTCCAAAACATATTTGGCATTAAAAAGCCGCCCCTTGACAAAAGATCTACAACGTACGAGCGCTTCTATATAAACTGCCATTTTGTAACTCAAACATGAGGAAAAAGTTACACAAGATGTCCCCATGCAACAACATACCACCATTTAACAACCAAATTGACCAATTTAGCAGAGTAAAATGATAAAACAAGATTGTTCGGGATCAGGATGTGTAAAATTTCCACCCAACACAATCACATATAAACACTGGTAAAACAAATAGTGGGGCTCCAAACTGTTTCATCTGTGATTTTACTCCCTTATATTGATTATGTAACTCCAACGTTGGGAAGGCCAAGTTTATTTTAGCTATTGAGGAGCTCTGACTTCTGCCAGATGATCTGCAGGTCAACCTGCACACAACACATACCTTCTTTTAAAATGCCTGTCATGATACAACAAGCTAGACAGCACTGTCCTAAGAGTAAATGAGGTATAACTGAACAAAAGCGGGTGTAGATACGGGAATGTAACAATCTCATGATGGCCAGCAGCAAAAAATGTGGGAAATAAAATCAGCTAAGCTACATTCAACACCACGGCAGCGTGCTGGCAAGAAAAATGCTGGGTTGACATGGGATCGATTTATAGTTTTTCCTTCATGGATGATCAGATTAAAACATCGAAAAAAAGAAACGCGGGAAATAAAAAGTGTTAAGTGCCTGAGCCAGTTAACATCACATTTACAAAGGCCAAGAAAAAGATTGTTAAAGAACATCAGGGTGGGGAAAAACCAAAACAATTGCACTGATATGAGGTTGAGGTGAAGTTCTGGAGCAACAAAGATGCTTGCAATTTAAGGAGATGTTCTAGATGCTAAATAAATACGTTTGTTTCTGTTCATTTGCAGGAACGCTGGGTCAGTCAATTGTCTTGCACGCTGCAAGTTCATACTCTGTCCCTCCATTACTGAACAGGAGAGGTAGACAGATACAGTAATGCATCATGTGCATTAATTGAAGTACAGTGCATCCAATGGTAAGTAACTTGAACAACAGTACTTAACAGCCAATGAAACAACCAATAACAGAAGTTAAACGGTGTCAGTTTGTAGTTGTTAATCTAACAGGAGAACTATCAACACGGTGACACTATTCACATGGGTATAAAACGTACAGACTTCGAATTCGAAGTTAGTCTACAAGCTTCAGTGGAGCTTCTCAGTAATCAAACTACTGACCTTGATTTTCTTTTGTCAAAAATGTTGCGTTTTTATTTGGTACAGCCACAAAAAAAAAAAAAATCATCAAATCAATCAATTAATATGCCTAACTTAAAACTTAAAAAAAGTGAGGGTTGACGTTTGCACTGCTATAAAGATGGTAAAATATTGGTAAAATAGATTCATTTCTGGGCATGGTTGAAAATATAATTCCTCTACATTGGACCCGAAGGCAAGTCTGCGTCGTCACAATGTGATTGTGTCTAATGAAACTCGTGCTGGTGCCTGAGATACCAAAGTAGCTTAAAAGACGCTAGGAGCCATGCATTATCTCACCCTCTCTTGCACACTTACGCCAATGAAAACGATCACGCTTAATTCACATATGCGCAATATCAACATCTATTTAATTCCTAAAGGGGCTGTTAAAGGTTGACCAAATAAAAAACAAAAAATATCTCGAATTTACTTGTACGTAGAAAAGGTCCTGCTTTAAAACCCACTGGTGAAGCGATACCTGTGTCTGCATATTCCCCGCTCTGACGACAAAAGAACATTAGTCTAAATACCTGAGCTCTGACTGAGAAAAACCAGAGTGCGTAGCTCAAATTTTCAGTAGGAACTTACCATTATGTGTATTTTTGATATGGTACGCTTGAAATACTATGCACTGAATTCACCCATGAAAAAAAAAAAAAAGTAGTTTGGGAAGTTGATTTGTTTTCAAGATGAGCACAACAAACGGACAAAATATAAACTAAAATAAAAATGACTAGATAAACAGAATAATTAATTATCTTTAAATAGTGTCACACAATTTGTATTTGATAATACTAAATTAAAAAGAAGCCTCTCTCTTCTCATGTTTCTATTCATTCTGCTCGGCTGCTTCTGGCAAACGGCAAGCGACACACCAATTCAAACGCGTGTTCTCCTCATGGCAACCAACTGGAAAGTCCTCCTCGTAGCTGTCCGGAACACTGCCTGAGGGAAGAAAACATGTTTTTAACATGGACAAGAGAAATACTGGAATATTTTTAGAAAAAAAAAAAAAAAAAAACGAACTAGCTAAGTAAAACAAAACTAATTTTGCAAAAAAATTAACATGAACATGTTATACTGTTATAGTATTTATTAATGATGCATGGTCTGATTTACTTAATCTCATTCTCCTTTACACTATCAGAAAGAAACACCTGAATAGAAGTGGATGTCTGATTGAAGTCTGCCATTTTTTTCAAAGATAATTCTTATTTGTTAACAGGCAAATGTGTTTAAGATTATGATAATACATTAAAATAATATGACAATATCACTGTTTGCAATATAAACACTGTCCTAACTACACACGATGCAACAAGTTTCCAGCGACTCAAATATCACACAAATATCAGCCTTTCAAAAGCGAGAACTGCACTGCATTTCCAACGAAATGGACAAGTTTCTAATCTAATTCATACATATTGAACCTTTTTAACATTAGTAAAAGTACTGAGTGACTGATTATAGAATACGATTGTTGATTCGCATTGAGTTCAGTTTTAACATACTTTTAACATATTTTCAAGATCTGAGGTACATCTTTTGTTGCTTAAATTATGGCTATAAAGGTCACGCTATATGATTTTCAAACTTAGACACTTTTAACACTGAATTAAGCACATAATCAGTACCTGAGATTATCATTGTCATAGTTTGTATGTTGTTGTTCCAGCCGCAATATCGCGGAAAGAGAAAAGCATTTCTAAAAAAGAAAATTTGTGTTTCCCTCGCAGCTAGTTAGGAAAAAAAACTCGGGAAAAACAACATGGAAAGATACCGCATCGCGTCACGTGTAGTTAAGACACGGTGTAACACTTTTTTATAGTTATAAACCTGGAAGCCACACACATTCAAGTAAAAAATGGGCATACTTGCTCTTATGTTCAAAAATAAGGTAGATAGGGAATGAAAAACTGAAAGTAAAGTGATTTTGACAAACCAGTGTTTCCCCTGCCATTATTTTAGGGGGGCGTGTTTCCGTTTGTCTCCGTCTTTACGAATGGCGGAGACGCTGTTTTGTTTAGCACAGATACTGAAGCACACGTGACGCGTAATTTTCAGCCTCTGCGTCTCACTATATGACGACATTAACGCAAACTTAAAAAAATCTCAAGAGCTGCTGTAAAAGTCACTTCATGGTAATTTTACAGTTTCATTTGAGAAAACTAGTCTAGCATCATACTGTATACACAGAAAATTCATGGCAACCTGTCAAAATAAAAGTACGGTTTAACGTGTAACAAAAATATATTGGTCTTGTATTGCCCCCCGTAAACCTAGGGCGCTGCGTTTGCTCTTGAAATGCTGTCTTTTTCTCTTGAATTGCATTCTACAGTCGTCTTGTGCTACAGCGCCGCACTGGTCAAACCGCATTATTGCAGGCTCTTACATTAGGTCATATGAGATCAAACGACTACTCGACAACAAAAGTATTTGTCAACAATTTTTTATTGTCGACGCTGTCGATAATGTCGACTAATCGTTTCAGCCCTAATTAACGCAATTATATTGTTCATTCAGACTGATTTGTAAACGTGGAATGTGCATAAACAGAAGAGGTGAGATTTATCGCATGGACCAATCACAGCTGATCCTAACCAGTCATATCCAATCTCACGAGACTTGCCCCCATTAATTCCCAATTACCCGCCACCAAACTCACAGCAGGCTTTAGGGGGGTCTGTTAAAACTCAATGGGCTCAGGGGAGGCACGACACAGACTCTTGCTGTAACTTTACCTGCTGGTGTTTGTGCAGCATTTGTAATTGGTGATTTGTAATTACTTTATTAGTGTATACTTGTTATGAAGTATTACCACAAAAGGATTTATGTTCCCATGTTAAAATGAAAATTGTGTCATTAATCACTTACCCCCATGTCATTCCAAACCCGTTGAAAAGCTTTGTTCATCTTCGGAACTCAATTTAAGATATTTTGGATGAAAACCGGGAGCTTTTTGACTGTCCCATTGACTGCCAAGTAAATAACACTGTCAAGGCCCAGAAAAGTATGAAAAACATTGTCAAAATAGTCCATCTGCCATCAGTGGTTCAAGCATAATTTTATGAAGCTACCAGAATAAAACAAAAATAACATGAATATAACGACTTTATTCAACAATTTGTCTCATTCATGTCACTGTAGCATCATTTTGCAAAGTATCCACTAGATGCAAACAGTGTACACTGTTCTGTGTCAGCCTCAACACACGGATATGTTTTCTCTGTTTATTTAGAGTTTTCTATGCGTACAAAAAGTATTCTCGTAGCTTCTTAAAAATTATGGTTGAACCACTGATGGCAGATGGACTATTTTGACAACGTCTTTCATACTTTTACTTGGCAATGGGACATCCACAAAGCTCCTGGTTTTTATCCAAAATATCTTAAATTGTGTTCCAAAGACAAACAAAGCTTTTGTGGGTTTGGGATGACATGGGGGTGATTAATGACAAAATGTTCATTTTGGGGTGGAGTAACCCTTTAAAAAGAAAGAAAACTGGAAAATTATACAGATTTAAAAATAAAACCCATATAAAACTAATAATTTTCCAAAGACTCGCCAAAAAGTTACTTGAAATAAAACAAACAAAACTTCTAACCTAAACTGAGTTTTACACTCAAATTACTGTATAAAAATACAAATATAGTACATTTTTTTAAACTATAATTACCTTGTTGCTCTCACCTGGACTGGTGCTAGTGCAAAAAGTTGTCGACTCTGGCAAAGGAGCAGGAACCGGAGCGAACCCTGGCCATCAGCTGTACGCACTCGGTGGCCTGACCCAGAGCCAGCATGAGTGGAGGCTGTTTGGGCAGATTCTGAGACTCTAAATGAGAGAAGAGATCACAGATATGAGGCCATTAAAACTATTAAGTATGTAGGAATGATCATAACAACTTGTGGCCATGTTACCAGACGATTACAAGCTCATTTATTGGTCTCACATTACTGCGGCCACATTTAAATTAAAAGGCTTACATAAGCGATCATGTTCACAGAACTTATTAGTGTGTGATCTTAGTCAGCCAAGCAGCCTTACCCAGAATAGCGCTGTTGAGAGCGGAGCAGATCGCCTCTCTTTGCATGGGGTCCAACTGCTGGCCCACGGGGCAGTTCCAGGGGTCTGAGTACGCCAGCAGACTGAATGCATCCTGAACACACAAACAAACACATTGGCGAGTGGGCACAAAGAATGAAAGTGTACTGCTACCCACAGGGCTAATCAACTTTCCACTTCAACTGTGTGTTTACATCAGCAACAAACAAGAGGCAGAGGAGTTAAACAGATTAGTTTATATGCTTGGAATATTATTGCAAGTCTAAATAGACCACTTCACCAATATTTAATATAAAACAGAATCAGGTTGTGTTATGATTGCACAATAATCACCATAAAACCCTCCCTCTGCTTTCCCTCCATCCCTCCTACCTGCAGCATCTTTTTGTGAGTGGCGTTCTTGCCATATTGGCGGCAGAGCTGTTCGCTGAGGGCCTGAAGCTCTCTGCCGAACTGGATCATTCTCTCTGTGGCCGCCTGGTTTCCTCCACACAGCTGTCTTGAGCTGCAGCTGTCATCTAGAGGAGCAGATAAATTGCAATGAAACCACAAAAGCATACGTGTTTGCAACTAATTGCACATGGCTATTGTGGTTCAAAAATTGCTTCAATATAGTACTGCTGGGAAATCTTGCCTAAATTGGTTTATTTATCTGAGGTCATGTCTAATGTCTAAGTGAGTGGAGCTACTGGGAAAGCAAATATAATATAATATAGAGAATGATGAGAATGGCTGTATGTTTAGTTAATTATATAAAGGCTGAAATGCTGTTGTATAAGATATTTGTTTTTGAAAACCTATATCTAAACTGTAAAATCATAATTTTATGGCTTAATATGTTCATTTTACTTGTGCAGCTCTTAAAAGGGGTCATAAATTGCTTATAAATTGATACCCTGTAAATAGTGAAATAAAATTCCTTCTTTGATATTTGTGTATTGAAATAATTTTTATTTACATTACATTTAGACTCCTATCTGATTTTGTATAGGTCATTTTTTATTTGGGCTAGTTAAATTATTTTTGGGCTACCAAAATCTGAAAAGTACCTGCTTAAAGGGCTACCAGAGATTTAGAATTTTTGTGAGCCCTGATATTATATATATATATAATATATATAAGGGCTGTACTAGAATATTCGAATATTCGTTCGGTGGGTTGGCATTCGATTTTCAATTCTGAGATTCGAATATTCTTTTCTTTTCTTTTTTTCCAACACATGACTTCCCCCGTGAAACAGTTCTCATTAGCGTTGAATCGCCCATTAGTCAACGGGCGGGCAAAGAGCTGTCAGCAAGCCACGGAGAAAAGAGTGTAGGTACTAGTTTCACTATAGCTTGCAACCTGGTTTCGATTTATTTTAAAGTTTTAAATATAAAGAAATATTTGTGTTCATTGAAACGTTAGCTGTCTAGCCAGCCTAACAGAGCAATGTGAGCGAAGCTGCGTTTTCAACCAAAGCCTTACGCCTGGGACACCCTGCCTGCTTGACGAACGTGGAGCGTGTTTGTTACGTGACTGCTGTGGAAAAACTCTGCTTCACTTCTATTCTGTGGCGGGGCCGCGGTTGCAGTGTGGTTGGACCGCACCCGATACGTGCGTATTCCGCAGGCAAGTGTGGCTGCTCTAATCTGTTAACATAGGCGCGGAAAGGAAAATCAACACGCAGCAAATCCGTGATGTGTTCGCCACGCTGCCTATATCCTATATCCAGTTATAAAGCCTAGATATGTTATATAGCCTAATTTTCACGCATTAGGGAGTCGCTCTATAAACGCGGGTGTTAAAATTGCTTTTGAATGCGTGTGCGCGTTTTAATTTCGGTTTCGTTTTAACGATCGCGTAAAACACTTGACGGCACTGAACGTGCATTCTACATGCGCTTCTACGGGCTTTGTTATAATGAGAGGAATAATTAGCTTGCAGAACTCAGGACTGAACAAAAATCCAGCGTTTTGAGCGGTAAGTGGATTCTGACTGATAAATGCAAACACAGAAGCGCACTGAAGCCTGGCATGAGGCGGCTGCCGTTTACTTTCCTTATGTTAATGTTTATTTTGTTATTAACGTTACCTTTGCAGTTTCCCGCAGCCTTCCCTGAGTCTTAAACTTTGTTACATACACATATAGAGGCTACATCTTCCGGAAGTCATCCTGGAGACCTACTTTTTACGTCCCGCGACCCACCCGATGGTCGCTACCCAGGGTTTGAAAACCACTGCCCTTGATTCGTGGTGTGAGCGGTATAGGAGTCTGCAGCAGCACATTCGTGACGCCTGAAGTCGTTTGGATGAACGATTCCCGACATAATAAAAATGCAAACAGACACAGAGATTTCTGCCTTTATTATATGCATAGCCCCTCCCACCGAAGCTTCGAATATTAGATATTGATTTCCACCGAAGCTTCGAAGCTCAAAAAATGGCATTCGAACCAGCCCTAAAATATATATATATATATATATATATATATATGAAGAGTTCAGATGCAAAAGCCTCTAAATCCATCTGACATCTTTCTTTAAAAAAGGAAATTTTATCAGGCTCAGATGTATAGGTTTCTAAGTACTGGTACTTCTGATTGGGCTGAGGCTGGAATTTAGCGATTTTGAAGTAAAAGTATTTGATGAATGTATAATATGTGTCAAGAGCATTCACTATAATATAATTATTGTAATAGTATAATTATCTCATTTTTGACCGAGATGGCTTCTAGCTGGTTTTGCATCTGAACTGTTCTCTCTCTCTCTCTCTCTCTCTCTCTCTCTCTCTCTCTCTATAATATATATATTATATATATATATAATTTATTTAGCATTTTCCTTAAATATACACATGCATGTGTGTGTATTTATATATACATAATAAATATACACAGTACACGGGCATATATTATGGACGCTAACTTTTATTTTGGATGCGATTACTTGCAATGAATCTTTTGACAGCCCTAGAAATATATTAATACAAAAAAACTATATTAAGTCCTCCATCCCGCCATCTAATAGTGTGAATAAATTCATTTGAAGCATTTTCTCAAATCTAATTAAAAAAAATAAAGTGCCTGAAAGTAAGTAAATAAATAATAAAAAAAAAAATCTACAAAACTTTGCAACTACAAAAGATCACACTCTCACTTTGTAACCTTGGAGAAAAACATTTAATGGGCTGAATTATAGAGAAGCTCAATTTAGCAGCTCTCAGGGGGGAGAAGGACAAAGAGAGCAGAGAAAGAACTAGTCACTTCAGAGTGAAGAATGAATGAGTGATACAGAGAAAAAATTTAAATAGCCGTTCTCGGAGCCTGTTGAGTATGACATTGTAACTCTTGCATATGTGGTGTGCGAGCGTGTTCTGTACCTGCTACTCCATTGCCAACACTGTTGTCATCCGCCTGCAGGATTTCCTGGTGTTTGTATGTGCCATTCATAATGCGAGTTGAGCTTTCCGTCACGCCGTTGCTGTAATGCTCTGCCTCAATTTCCATCTCGCTATCACTGTCAACACAAAAACACACAGTCAACAGCAGAGCAGGTCTCTCGAGAATGTGAGCACACAACATTGGTGAACAAGTCCAATTTTATATGCTTGGCCTTGTTTGCATGCAACCCAAACAACAACACAGACCTAGTCTCTTGGTTGCTGGTGGCACTGTGGGGCTGGGACTTGGTGGAGTCAGTAGAGTTGGACTCTGAGTAGTTGACGGAGGAAGGAGAGGAGGATGGAGAGGAGGAGGCGGAGCTTACGCCTGTGTATTTGTTGTGGCTCTTATTTTTGTTAGTAGGGGTCACCCCGTTACTGCATGTGGGACTGTCTGCTCCTGAGTCATAAGGAGAGAAAGAAACAATCTTGAGAAACAGCATGAATGAAAATGCATGACTTCAATTGTAAGTTACATAATCCACCCAACTGCACTACAGGTGAAACAAGTGATTCAAGAAACCATCTGTTCCACATCTTTTATAAATGTGTTCTCTTGAAGTTACTCATGATCAGACCCACACAAAATCTCAGCCCACGGAATTCTGTATTTGAACATCTGTTCTTTACAAACGTCTATACATCCTTTAACCATCGCATCTTGGTTTAAGAAATATTTGGGCTAATTTGATTAATGCTTTCAGCTACCAATTGACCCTTCGCAAACAACTTGATTGACAGGTGATCTGACCAATCATAACACAGAATCTGCCTTTTTGTCTGACAAGAAAATCAGACAGAATTAATTAAATTTGCACTTAAAAAAATATAGTCTCTCTAACTCTCAGTACACATCATGGTGGTACTTGTTGAACTGAATTTGATACATTGATAAATAGATTTTAATAATAATATTCAAGACAATTTAACAGAAACATTAAAATAATTAATAAAAATCAAGGTCATATGTGACCCTGGACCACAAAACCAGTCTTAAGTAGCATGGGTATATTTGTAGCAATGGCCAAAAATATTTGTAACAATGGCCAAAAATACATTGTATGGGTCAAAATTATCAAATTTTTCTTTCATGCCAAAAATCATTAGGATATTAAGATCATGTTCCATTAAGATATTTTGTAAATTTCTACTGTAAATATATCAAAACTTAATTTTTGATTAGTAATATGCATTGCTAAGAACTTATTTGGACAACTTTAAAGGTGATTTTCTCAATATTTTGAATTTTTGCACCCTCACATTCCAGATTTTCAAATAGTTGACTATTACAAACAAACCATACATCAATGGAAAGTTTATTTATTCAGTTTTTTTTTTTTATGTATAAATCTCGATTTCCGAAAATTGGCCTTTATGACTGGTTTTGCGGCCCAGGGTCACATAGGTGACGTCAAAATAAATAAAATAGTGCTGTCAAAATTAGCGTGTTAACGTAGGCCATTGATTTTTCCAGTTTACCAACGATAAAAACACAGTTAATGCCGCTTCTGTCTTTTTTTCTTGACAAGAAGTGTGTTTATTTAGTTGCAGAACGTCTAATATACTATAATATGCTATATTTAAGTTGTTTCTACATTAATTACAAGATTGAATGTGACATTATTGATAAAAGTATATTTAAAAACTTCAGTGATGAGTGAGATTAATTGCGATTAATTTCAGAAAAAAATGTGCGATGGATTAGTTAATGCTCACCTTCAGTCATAAAAAAAATTAAATATAAAATATATGCTGTCTTCATTTGTTTCTACATTACTGAATCACTGAATGTGAAATTATTGCAATATAAAGTATATATAAAAACTTTAATGTTAGGTGGGATTAATTACGATTAATCGCAATTAATTTCAGAAAAAAAAAGTGATTATTTAATTTTTTAATCCACTGACAGCACTAAAATAAATAAAACTAATAATAATAGTGTGCCCCTCCAAATAAAAAGCCTATTTTAAGAGCAATACAACATTACAGCATGTACTGTAACACAAATATAATGCACAAAAAAAAAATAAAAATCATTCTCATTACTGTAACGTGAAGAAAATATTACTATACATCAAGTAATTTTTATCTATAATTAAGAAAATTGTATTTGTTTATGATGATTTGAATAAAAAAAAAGATTGCCGTAGTAATGTAACAAATAGATGTTTTTATTAACAATTATTTATTCATGGGAATGAATATTTTGTGAGAAACTTGCTTTAAATGCCATGCAAAAATGTAAAAAAAAATTATATTTTTTTTTTTTCCCTAAATGACATTTCTTATTTTTCCCTTTAGATTCTGGGATGAAACAAGGAATTTATTCAACCAAATACATTAAATCACAAAACGCTTACAGGGATATTTCACCAAAAAAAAAAAAAAAAAGTGTCATTAATTACTCTCATGACTGAAACACAAAATAAGATATTTTTGATAAAATCCACAAACTTTCTGACCCTGCATAGACAGCAGCTCAACTATGCGTCGGGGTATTCTCGTGAATGTGTCGAAGACTGACACGGAAGAGAAATTGTTGAATAAAGGCATATTTTTGTTTTCTTTGCACACAAAAGGTAGTCTTGTAGTTTCATAAAACTGTTTTATTGATGTCCTTACTACCTTTCTGGGCCTTGAAAGGGTCAGAAAGCTCTTGGATTTCATCAAAAAATGAAGAATGAAGGTCTTATGGGTTTAAAATGACATGATGGTGAGTAATTAATGACATAATTGAATTTTTTGGGTGAACTACCCCTTTAACTTTTAAATTACACTAGTATGGAGTGTGTTACCTGTGTTGTGCAAGTGAGCGTTGGTGGCTCCGTGCCGCGGGCTCAGGTTGGGGGAGCCAGGATAGCTGTCCTGTGATTTAGGAGAGCGGACACTAAAGCACCGTACCTCACTATCTGTACCATTCACCATTTCCACAAATTGCCGACACCTAAGGGAGAGCAGAAAAAAAAATCTGTTTTGTACCAGTAAGATCTCGCACACAAATACACACTCGCTTCAGACCTGCCAATCAATTCAAATGTCTGTCAACCAGGTTTCTGTTATCCATTATGCCTACTGACTGACACCGTCAGCTCAGCAATCCATTAAACTGTCTGCTTGTCATTCAACTGTTATCCATCACAGAGAGAAAGAGAGAGAGGAGTCAGCTCTCACTGCTTCCTTCCCACACATCCTGGCACTATTCCCACAGCAGCATCTGACATCTAATGACATCCAACAGTGCAATTAAATAATAACACTCCTGCACCTCCATGTAAGGCTTAATATATTAAAAAAAACAGTTTTGTCTTTATGTCAAAACAAAATTGCAACCGAGGACACATAATAGTAATTGTTCCCAAAGAGAAGTTTAACATTACACAGAGGCAGCGAATGCCTCATAAACTCCAATAACATGTTGAGAGAAAATAGTTTTTTGCTCGGTAGTGGTTACACTGATTGTCTGAATGCAATTTGCTTGAGAAACAAAGATCAGGGATATCACATTTTCAATACATGACAAAACTTATTAAAGGGATAGTTCACTCAAAATTGAAAATTCTGTCAATGCCTCCATCTCAATATGATTGGATATGACTGGTTATGTTTAGCTGTGATTGGTTTATACAAAACTAACTATTTTCCCCATTTACTCTCAATAACTTTTTAGGTGAAACTAGATATACAAACATTTGCTTTCTTTCTTAAACTTTGGCTATTGTTTGAAACCATTTATTTCAGTAGGTGGATCTCATAATTATATGCAATTTCAAAGTCATTGTTCACCCCAAAACCTGGCCCCATATTATAAAAAAAAACATTTAGCTGACGTACACTACCACTCAAAAGTTTTTGAACAGTAAGATTTTTAATGTTTTTAAAGAAGTCTTTTCTGCTCACCAAGCCTGCATTTATTCGACAGCAATTTTGAAATATTTTTACCATTTAAAATAACTATTTTCTATTTAAGTACATTTTAAAATGTAAATTATTCATGTGATCAAAGCTAAATTTCCAGTCTTCAGTGTCACTGACCCTACAGAAATCATTCTAATATGCTGATTTGCTGTTCAAGAAACAGTTATTATTATTATCAAAATTGAGTAAATTTTTTCAGGATTCTTTGATAAATAGAAAGATCCAAAGATCAGCATTTTTCTGAAATAAAAAACTTTTGTGACATTATACACTGTACCATTCAAAACCTTGGAGTCATATATATATATATATATATATATATATATATATATAATATACATTTTATATTCTATTTATATATATATATATATATATATATATATATATATTTTTTTTTTTTTTTTTTTTTGAAAAAACTATAGAAAAAAAAAACTATAGAAATGAAAAGTTCTATTTAGCAAGGATGCTTTAAATCTATCAAAAGTGATGATAAAGACATTTATAATGTTACGAATGATTTCTAATTCAGATAAATGCTGTTCTTTTGAACTTTCTTTACTATCAAGAAGACCTGAAAAAAATCTACTCAGCTATTTTCAACATAATAATAATAATAATAATAATAATACTACATGTTTTTGAGCAGCAAATCAGAATATTAAATTGATTTATGAATGTGACTGGAGTAATGATGCTAAAAATCAATTTTGAAATCACAGAAATAAATGTTAAATTATATACATTATATACATATACATTTTAAAATATATACAAATGGAAAACAGGTATTTTAAATAGTAAAAAGTATTTTGGATCAAATAAATGCAGGCATGGTGAGCAGAAGAGACTTATTTAAAAAACATTACAAATCTTACTGTTCAAAAACTTTTCACTGGTAGTGTATGACTTTTAAGCATTACTAAAAAAAGAAAAAAAAAAAAGAGAAGCTAGTTCAAAAGCAGCTAATTTTCTACCTTGTGCAATAGTATGACTAATCATATCAGAGCAGCTCAGACCAAAGCAACCATGACCCTCTTTTCACCCTGCGTGTGTTCTCTCCATAAAGACAAGTAACAAAAATAGAGCCTTATTCGTCAGAATGACCATAGGGCACTTTAGAAACCTTTATTCTGTATCCACCCTTTTCTTCAACGTGGAAGTAAGCTTATGGGCAAGACTTCCAGTTCATTAGCCACTATAGAGAAATAATGAGAAGAATAACAATGTGCAGTAAACAGTATAACTGTTGGCACTACAAACCAATTCGAATAATACATTAAAATAATATGGCAAGACACGCCAATTTATAATATCAAGCAGCAAAATGAGCAGTTTTGTACAGCTAGACCGAAAGCCAGACCCATAAAAATTACAAATGGAAAGAAAAAGGTGGATAACACAGAGTTAAAGATTGCCCTAATCTCAGCATACATGTTTTCTGAGTATGCCTGCACTGTGAAACTTTAGAAAGCTATGGATGTTCAAACACAACACAAACACATTTTTTTTTTCACCTTGTTTTAGGTTAAGCAATTTCTCTTGATCTATTCTAAACAAAAAGACACACAGAGCCTGGTAGACATACTTCAACATGAAGAGTAAATTGGGGTTGTGTTCTAGGAGTCCAGGGTACAACTGCTGTGTTGCGTCAATGGCTTCTCCAACACGTCCTGCCAATACCAGCTTCTGTATTCCTGTAAGCACAAAGAAACAACCACTAGTGTGTTTAGCTCTTGTTTTGTTAAAGTGGTCACATCATTTTTTTTTTAAAATCACTCAATAGTTCTCCTTAGGGGCTACTTACAATGTTAGTAAAGTATTTCGAGCATTCATAATTCAGTTTTAAGATCATTTTCCTTGTCTCTGACCCTTTTAAACAGGTGTTTTATTACTCTAGTGCTTTTAAAACTTCTATGTAAATGCCCTCATCACAGGTGAAATGATAAATGGTGTTTACATGCAAACTAGGGGTTTGCTGTCAAAGGGATTGCTGCCAATATAGTTTTTAAATACTCCATTTATCTTTAACAGCCTCTTTGCAAAACTTAATGACATTGTGACAGATTTGCAAAATAACGTATAATGAAATATGCAGCTGTGACAGTTGTTTCAAACAAAAATGAAAAATCTGTCATTAATTACTGACTCATGTCGTTCCAAACCCATAAGACCTTCATTTATCTCCAGAACACAATTTAAGATATTTTTGATAAAATCCAATGCTGCATAGACAGCAATGCAACTGACAAGTTCAAGGCCCAGAAAGGTAGTAAGAATCGTTAATCGTAGTAAGTTATCTGTAAATATCGGTAGTCCATGTGACATCAGTGGTTCAACCATAATGTTATGAGGCACACGCATGCGTTGTGTGTCTCTCATAAATGCATGGAGAAGATTGACACAGAAGAGACTTGTAAATAAAGTCATTATTTTGGTTTTCTTTGCACACAAAAAGTATTCTCGTAGCTTCATAACATTATGCTTGAACCACTGATGTCACATGGACTATTTCTTACGACTTTCTGGGCCTTAAATGTGTCTGTTGCTTTGCCATCTATGCAGGGTCAGAAAGCTCTTGAATTTTAATCAAAAATATATTAATTTGTGTTGCAAAGATGAACAAAGGTCTTACGGTTTTGGAAAGAAATGAGTGTGAGTAATTAATGACAGAATTTTCATTTTTGGGTGAGCGGTCCCTTTAAGAACAGGGTCCTTTAAAATAGGGTGGCCTGAACATCTTTTTGTCCCGGACTTGTCCTGGTAAGGACAAGTACAGCATACTTTTATTGTATGTTGAACTCTTTTTAAGATTGCATAAATTAGATTACTCATTATAATACCAAGCTTTCAGCATTAAATTATACTCTTATAGACTCTGCCTTTCTTTGTGAGCAAAATTACACATAACATTTAATTCATCTCATGGCTTATTTAGAAAAACTGCTTTCAACAAGATTTATTAAATTTACTCAGTTGTGGCCTGTGCCAGATAACCAATTATGGTAACATTAAATATTCAGAGTGTTCATTACAGCTTAAATCGAAGATGCTTTACTATAGCATATCTGAGAAACTGATAAAATATTTATAACCCATCATCCAAAAAAGCAATGGTTTTGCTTATTCCGTAATATGTTAAGTTCCTCATAACGGTTATTTTTTCTTATAACCAAATCACACACGACTGTTGAAAGTTGTTCACTTCCAGAACAAAAATTTACAGATAAATTACTCACCCCCTTGTCATCCAAGATGTCCATGTCTTTCTTTCTTCAGTTGTAAAAAAAATGTATTTTTTGAGGAAAACATTTCAGGATTTCATATAGTGGACTAATATAGTGCTCCTGAGTTTGAACCTCTAAAATGCAGTATAAATGCAGCTTTAAAGGGCTCTAAATGATTCCAGCCATGGAAATAGTGAAATGATCTGTTATTTTACAATTTATATATTTTTTAACCTTTAGTGCTTGTCTTGTCTATCTCTGTGTGAACGCTGTGTATTCCTTCAACTTTAAAATTATCCAACATTGCAGCAGAAGTACCAACCCAGTGTTTACAAAGTGAACATGCAAAGAAAATGAAACGTCCTTTACCAAAAAAAAAAAAAAAAAAGGTAAAACAGCGATGTAGGTCGATTTTGAAGTTGCCAAAGAAAATGAGATGGGAGTTTTTCGACCCTTTCCTCTGCTACGGAATACACAGAGTTCATGCAGATCTAGACAAGACGAGCATTTGAAGATAATTAAGTGTATAAATTGTAATCTTTTTTAGAAAATAACTGATCTTTTTACTAGATAAGACCCTTCTTTCTTGGCTGGGATTGTTTAGAGCCCTTTGAAGCTGCATTTAAACTGCATTTTGGAAGTTCAAACTCGGGGGCACCATAGAAGTCCACTTTATGGAGAGAAACTTTATGAAATGTTTTCATTTCTATACCACTGAAGAAAGAGAGACATGAGCAGCTTGGATGAAAAGGGTGTAAGTAAATTATCTGTATATTTTTGTTATAGAAGTAAACTACTTTAACTTACCAATGTTACGACTACATCACTTCTGCCCCATATTCAAATCACACAAGACATAATTATCCATTTATTATTTTTATTTATTTTTAGTAACTTTGTACTTACTCTGTCTGTTTTTTATTGAGGTTTGGTCCTCTTGGATCATGGTCTCTGTGGCTCTGGCAAAGGCCATTGCTGTGGCACAATACCCATGATGCACTAGGTAGCTGGACACCATACTGCAGATATAAACATATGAAGGTTAATATGCAGAGAAGTACAAGTTTTTATTAATATTATAAGGTGACTGGCTGCTCACTTCTGCAGAACGGCCTGCCAGTCTCCCAGTCTTTCTCCGATAGGGAAGCGGGCGATCATGCTGTGGATCTTGGCCCTCCATTCGCTCATGTAGTCCTCAATGTCAAACACAAAAGGCTGTTGGCCGAAATTAGCATCTACTATCTCCCCTGGAGTCTGCAGCCCTACTGTGGGGTACAGGTTAGGCTGAAATGAGAGACGGGGACAAAAAGCGAGAGCTGAGAGTCTGCTCAGAAGGTCTGCACGTATGCCGTCTCAGTCACACCTTAATTGGCAAGGCCTTAACTGAACTCCATACAGAAGCATAAATCCTCATCGGAGCTCATGACTAGGCTACAACACATTATCAATCTACCAGTACAGGTATTCATTTAGCAGACATAGAGTGACTTACAAATGAGGAATGCTACAATACAAGCGATTCATTTCCTAGGAGAGAGTAACATGAGAACTGCTGCAATACAAAGATCCAAAGTTGGGCAGGAAAGTACAAGCTAGTACAGAGATACTGGCACGATGGAGGCCTTGACGTGAAAATGAAAAGTGTCATGATGAGGAGACAATATAGGCATAAAGTTACATCCAAAAGCCTGAGACTATTTTTAAAACAAATAAAATGGTCCCAGTCTTCTTTACACCAATTTATGTATTATGTACAAAAAGAAGTACATAAAAATAACAGATCGTTTCGCTAGATAAGACCCTTTTTCGTTGGCTGGGATTGTGTAGAGCACTTTGAAGCTGCATTGAAAATGCAATTTGGACCTTCAACAAGTTAATCTCCATTAATTCAGTGGTGAACTAATCTTGTAAACTTATTAAAATTATTTTCGCTTAAGTTTTCTTAAGCTGTTGATCTCAATTTTATATTTAATTTTATAAGAATAAAAAAAACTAATTTTAATAGTTTTAGATTACACTGTTTGAGAGAGGTTTGTGTACTTTACTTACTGGCAGATCTGTGAAAGCCACACCTGGAGGAACAAGTAAAAAGCATGAGAATCAGAATTAGCTAAGTATTATGCCCCAAAAATTATTACTAATGATTTAAGCGTTAATAAGATCATTTTGATTAATTATTACCTAAACTGTGCCCATTCTTGGTGTAAAAGCATGTGTTATTGATGAGGTTCACGCAGCAGCCAATGACGTCGCCCGTTGTGAAGGTTGGGCCATACGGTTGGCCAGTCCCTGAGGAGCAAAAGGAGTGTCCGTCGTCACCATGGTAACCATAGGAGTGCTTGTCCCAACCTAAGGGAAGAGAGAAAATTGCAATTATTAAAATAGGAATCACCTTGATTCAAAAACTGCACTTTCTTCACTTATGTTTGAGGCAAATCTGTGGAAATCTGGATGTAAACATGCTAAAATATCATGATGACAGTACTACACTTTATCAGAAGCAAATTAGTCAAAGTATGTAATAATCAAATATGCATGGGATGTCAACTATGGTGTTGCACTTATGTAGAGATCTAGGAGGGCACAGATTTCGCCTGCTAATAAGGAATCTTGTTTCTGCCTCTGTACTGAAAATCACAGGATGAGTCGGAGCTGATCCTAAGCCTGCAGCGTTTGATATGCCATCTGGTCTACAGCATTATAAAATACTGCTTCTTACATAAATTATGAGCAGCATTCCCATAATTGTGCAGAGAAGAATATGTGGTGGACCCTTGCAGGGTAGGCAGCAGGAGGGGTGGACCATAGCAAAAACACCCTTAGATCCTGACTGTACCCCTGATGGTCCTAGTGAGTGGAAGTTGGCTTTTCGACATTTATGACAGGTGCAGTTAGGGTTTTTTTATGAAGTAGATGTCCTTTAAAAAGCTTCATCCACCCTGAAGCTTGTTCGGTGGGCAGCTGGAAAAGCTTGTGTTTAAATTTTACAAGGCCATTTGAACAATTCATTAAACCTCACACTGCCTCAAACCACCAAGAGGAGGAGACTCAAAACTTGTATGTTGGCAGGCAATCCTGATTAGTAAATGATAAAAATGGTATTGCGTAAGCAATTATATTTATAGTCACTACACGAAACGGAGTAAACAAGTGCATTCTGTGAATGACAGACTGAACAGATGCAAAACCAATGCAAAAATGAGGAAGTAAAGCGGTGGCTGTTGGGGGCTTGTTGTGTGGTATTAGATTAATCTGCAGAGCAGTGCGGGCAGGGATATTACTCCTAAAGCAGAGCTCAGTGTTCCCTTCATGCTAATGAAATGGCAGAACTCCAGTATGGGATCAGAGACACGGAGGTCAGCGGGGCACGTAAAACCATTACACTCAAATTGCACGCATACCCACACATGCAAACATACAATGTGCCAATGCACCATACATTCTCATTAGAAACCTCAGTGACTTCTACTAATTTAAGAACTGATTTATATATACAGTATATCTGATGCTGATTTTTGTACACACACTTTTCTAAAGAAACACTGCCCAACAGCGACACCAGCAGGTGAAGTTACAGTGGGAGTCCACGTCTCTCTCGCCTCCCCTGAGCCCACTGAGTTTTAACAGACCCCTAAAGTGAGTTTGGTGGGGGGGTAATGGAGAATGAATAGGGGAAAGTCACATGAGAGGAGGCAATGCCTTAATCGCAATATGACTGGATATGACTGGTTATGTTTCACTCTGATTGGTTAATGCAATAAGTCCCATCTTGTGTTTGTACCTAGCAGCAACCTCCCGCTCTCGCTCTTGACACAATACGGAAGTGACTGAAGCTGCAGTTCATCGGCTGGCTCCAAAAGGGAGCAAATCTCCATAGACTCTCGTGTTAAAATGCTCAACTTTATAACAGATAAAAACATGTTTACAGCCTGGTACAAAAAGTGGTTTTGGTTTTTACAGCTAGTTTTGCCCTTCATGACAACTCTGAGGGGGGTGAATTTTTTTGTAACTCACCCGTTTAAATTGCATAATTAAGGGCGTGGCCACTTGACTGACAGGTGTCAGGCAGCCGTCACATTACCTCAGCTTATTCCAGCAGTTGAACTTGGCATCTCAGCCGTGTTATTGCGCTTGTTTTTTCTTAGGGTGTTACTTTATCAGGATTATTTTAATAAATTTAAAAACCAGACATCTTAGCTCCACCCACATCCCGCCTCTTTGTCCATTTTCTATTTTCCTGGAGTGACGCGTGGTGACGCGCTTCCAAAATGGCGACGACAGGCCCCGCCCAACTTTTGTTTCAGAAACGCTCTTCAGAAACCTACGGGTGACGTCACTGACACTACGTCCATGTATTTAACAGTCTATGGTTTGTACGCATTCCGCATTTGCAAATCAGCCTGAATAAACAATATAATGGCATTAATGGGAAGACTATAGGGATGTAACGAAATTATCAATATTGTGGTATTGGAACAGTAATACTCTCGGATAGCAAAACTGTCTCAATATTATTATGGTCACATGACGATATAGGTCTTCTCAGCAAAAAGTGTGAATTTTTTAAATATTCTAACATAAAAGGTCCTTATGGTTGTGTTTTGGGCCATTATGCTTCGGCACAGTATCTGTCATAGAACAAACCGAAATATGGCTTAATCCCTTCAAGTCTGATTTCGCTGCATGTTCAAAGCGAAGTGCGCACGTCGTTCAGGTGATCAGCTCATGATCCAGTGTTTTCCGTGCCTCAGAACGGCTCAGTTTACAGTGAATGCAGAGAACTCGTTTATTGCATGTACTGTGAGTTTAGCCTGCGTTTTGGAATGCAATGGCCACCAGTTATGCTTTATTTTCATCGCAGATGATTACAGCATTTTACTTGATTTTTAGTGAGACGCATTTTTGTAAGCCTGTTTTTACTAAAGCTGGAATTTCCAGTCAAAATAAAAGTTCTACTGCTGTTCTAAAAGCTTAAAAGTGCAGTATGAATTGCAGACAGCTAGTGGTTTAAATGGGTATCACTACTGCAGTCCAAATTGAAAACATCTCTATCAAGTGTAGAAATTAGGAAAGAAGAATTGAAATTTCAATGCTGTTTGAAATAGGAATAGCAATAATATAAAATTGTTGTTATTATTATATTGTAATTAGTTTGGCTTTTAAAACACCAGTGTAAATGTAATTTAGACTGAGACACTATATCACAAATAAAAAGAGGGTTGAGGCCCCCTTTAAAGTTCAGGTACAAGTCAATTCACTGACTTTTTTCTGACTTAAGTTTTCTTAGTTAAGAAAATTGGCTAGAGCTCTTCATTCAGAACTCTCAAGGTGCATTAGATGAAAGAATTTAAGTTTAAAAAATACAAAATTAATTTGTCTTTTTTTTTATATTGCAATATTTTATTGTGGACTTCATACCGCAATATTATCGCACCGTGAGATTTTAATATCATTACATTTCTAAAAGACTCATTTAAAAAAGTAAGCAACTCACACATTTAAATACAACCACTTTGTTACGTAAAAAGTTCTGGTGAGTAATCTCTTACTTTAATGAGTGATGATCCAAAATATTTAAAAATAGTTTAAAAATGAACTATTAAAAAGAATAGCTGAACACAAGTTCACAAATAAAATATATTTTTTAAATTGTTACTGCCTCGAGTTATTATTTTGGAGTAAATGTGAAATGTTTAAAAACTCTTACTTGATGAGGTTTTAATAAATAGAATATTGAGTGCATTGTTAATGTAAAAAAATACAACAGATTTTTTTTTTCTTGTTCTGATAGTCTAAGTAATTTTTTATTTAACCAAGAAAATGTGACGGCACGTGAATTGTTCTACAACACACCATTACAAAATGCCAAAAATGTAACATCAGTTCTAAAAGAAACATGAATTCACCAGTATAAACTCTAGCACTAATCCAGAAACCTGACCTGAACATACAGTACAGCATCCCAGCTCTAGTCAAGGATGCACCTACAACCATAGAGAAAGAACATCATGCTGTTGGCTATAGGCACTAAACACACTAGAAAATACACTGGCCACCCTGAATTCGTTTGTCCTCAATTTCCACTATATTCCAAAGCACTCCGAGACAAAGAATGCTTCATGCAGAGAGCACAGGGGTCAGTAAACACATAAGTTGCAGTTAGCACGCACATGCCAAATTGGCTAGATTGCGCCGAAGCCTTTCAATGGCCTCAGGCACAGTATAGAAGCTAACAAGCAATCGACAAAGTCACTTGACTGATCAGAGAGGTCACAGGCAGTGTTGGGGGGTAAGGTAGTCTCACGTAGCAAAAATTTCAGACTAACAGCAGAAGGTCTGGGAACTTTGACCGATTTGAATGGCCAAGGCCCACCCATTAGGCCATATGACTGACAGGTAAAGCAACCAATCACGTTTCGTTTTGTGCCGAACTTTTTATATAAAAAACAAACAAGCAAGCCCTGCCCAGATTTAAAAAGTAATGCAAAAGTAATGTAACTCATTACTTTCAATAAAAAGTAACCAAGTAACGTAATTAGTTACTTTTTTAGGGAGTAATGCAATATTGTAATTCATTGCTTTTTTTAAAGATTCATTTTTGGCCTTTGTGGCTTTATTATGATAGGACAGACCATAGCTGACAGGAAGCGAAGTAGGAGAGAGAGAAGGGTGTAGGGTCAGGAAAGGTCCTCGAGCCAGGATTCATGCCAGAACTCGAGACACCTGTATCGCAATGTTATGTCGGTGCACTGCCCACAAGGCTATCGGTGCCAACGTAATTCATTACTTTTAAAAGTAACTTTTCCCAACACTGGTCACAGGACAGTGAAATACCCAGATGTGGCCAAAACTCCTCTCTCTATTTCTGCATATAGGCCTTTCTCTTATGCTCTTGTCTTGTGCAATAAATGGTTAAAAGTAAAACTATATTCATCAAAGAATCCTTAAAAAATGCATCACGGTTTCCACAAAATATTTATCAGTACAACTGTTTTCAACATTAATAATAATAAAAGAAACAGAATAACAGAATGATTTCTGAAGGATCATGTGACACTGAAAACTGAAAGAGTGAATGCTGAGATAAAAAAAAAAAATAGCTAAAGCATAATGTTATGTTTCTGCAGCAACTCTGAATCTATTTTAATATTCTTCAAACCAGGTTACTAAATTCATTAGTGTCTGCTTACATATTATATCTTAATCAGTGTCAACTTAATTATAGCTATAACTTATTCAAGCCACCTGTTCAAATAAGTGTTTAATTTAGCATTCATTTTGATATAAATTCAATCTGTCTTACTATTAAATTATATGTGAATTCAGTCAGATTAACTTTGCGTTATCAAATCATACATGCATACAAATTGATAGGATAAAGCAGGCAATATAATTCCAAATATTGTGTATAGGAGTGTGCTCCACATACTAAAGTCACAATATTCAGTCACATTTTCTATTTAAAATTTTTCTTTATGATAATGCAAGCACATTTCATTTGGTTTCTGCAATCAAACTGGATTATGTTTGGTTATTGTGTCATTTTTCATTCCAGTTAGTCATTTAAATGAACTGGTCCAGTAGCAGCTTGACGTCCTCTGGCATATGAATGGATTCTCTGTGAGAATGAAAAGATTTTCTCTGATTAATTTTAGCTTTTAGCTTTGAATAATTACGACAAGGCTTTGTGATCTCAGAACATTCTGGATGCCAGGTAAAATCCATTGAGGAAAACCAATAATGAGATCTAGGTCTCCTCTTCTTTCCTTTGAGGACTCTCGAGAAAAAAAACACATCACAAAGTTATTTCCTGAGATTGAGGTGCACAAAAAGAAAAACCCTGAGATGTCTCTGCATCTGCAAGGTCATTCCCAAAGCTAGTGTTTTTCAGGACATGTTGAGGCCTGTTCCTGGCCTGAATTATAGTCTTACTGTGATAGAAAGATATTAAAAAGTGTAAGAAGGAAAAAAATATGAGACAAATGGTTTTAGGCTACAAGACTATAACCAAAAGTGAATCGTAAAGTCAACGTTGGCCTTTTCATAAAAGGATTCGTCAGTACATGCTACTGCAAAGAAAAAAAAAGTCTCCATAATCTTGAAAATCAAAATGTAATAACTTCTCTTATAATCTTCAAAGCTCTAACTTTCCTTTTTGGCTCTCTCCAATGGCCTGGCTCCATTCTGGTATGTAACGCCCACTTTTTACAATCCAATCATTCCCGATGAATGAAATCAAGTCCCTCCCTATTTTTTTTTCTCCAGTGTTCTGCCAGAATTAAAATGGGTTATGAATACCTTTTTTTTTTTTTTTGCTTTAACTCACTTAATATGTAACCAAATGAGCTACAGAACCTCACCCACTCTTTAGTCAGCCATAGTTCACCATGACCCGTGGTGAACAGCTCATCTCTTTAGTGTACATGCAAGCACACACTCACTCACCAGGCAGTCTGTTCATGTTGACCCCCTGGGCAGACAGTCCAATTCCCATGTACCTGCAAACACCAATGAGAGAGGACAAATGTTAGCTTTACTAAAAAGGCTCATTGCTCTGATAAGCAATGAAACTGCATTTAAACCATACATTATGCTTCTGATTTTAAACTTTCATGGGCTAAAAAGGCCCATGGCCTATTGTCAATAGTGTAGCGATGTAAGAAGCACAGCTCACACAGAACTTACTTTTAAACTAGAGCTGTGCTTTATATATTTCTACACTATTCACAACAGCACACAATATGCATGTTGTAAAATCTGCATGGGGAAATCTTTTGCTGTCATTTATGGTTCAGAATTCAGCAGTACGATTCTGGATAAATTGAGAATCATGATTTATTTATTTATTTTCTCAAATCACGATTCTCCCATGATTCTGAACTAAGCAAAATAACATGTAATTTACTGTGATGTGACAAAATATGAATTGCCTCATTCTACTTATAAATTTCTAATTCATTTGAAAGAACAATTTTTTTTTTTTTTTTTTTTTTTTAAAGATTTATTTTTGGCTTTTATTATTATAGGACAGATCAGAAAGGACAGGAAGCGAAGTGGAGAGAGAGAAGGGGGTAGGGTCGGGAAAGGTCCTCGAGCCGGGAATCGAACTCGGGACGCCCGTTGCGCAACGGCGCTGTATGTCGGCGCACTGCCCACAAGGCTATCGGCGCCGACGAAAGAACAATTTTTTTAAAAAAATGTTTGAATGAATGGTTTTTGAACAAATCTCTTGAATGAACGTTGCATTGACTCACTCATAAATACTTAACTTGTTTCATTACTGAATGAATCCGCGTTTTTGAACAAATCTTTTGAATGAATAATTCAATGACTCACTCATAAATACTTGTTTCATTACTGAATGAATCAACGTTTTTGAATTCATTTGAAAGAACTATTTTTTTTTTTAAATGTTTGAATGAATGTTTTTTGAACAAATCTCTTGAATGAACGTTGCATTGACTCACTCATAAATACTTAACTTGTTTCATTACTGAATGAATCCGCGTTTTTGAACAAATCTTTTGAATGAATAATTCAATGACTCACTCATAAATACTTGTTTCATTACTGAATGAATCAACGTTTTTGAACAAATCTCTGAATGAACAATTCAGTGACTCACTCATAAATACTTGTTTCATTACTGAATGAATCAACGTTTTTGAACAAATCTCTGAATGAACAATTCAATGACTCAATCATAAATACTTAACGTGTTTCATTACTGAACGAATCCGCGTTTTTGAACAAATCTTTTGAATGAATAATTCAATGACTTGTTCAAATACTTAACTTGTTTCATTACTGAGGGAATCAGGCTTATTGAACAAATCTCTGAATGAACAATTCTATGACTCACTCATAAATACTTGTTTCATTACTGAATGAATCAATGTTTTTGAACAAATCTCTGAATGAACAATTCAGTGACTCACTCATAAATACTTGTTTAATTACTGAATGAATCAGGCTTTTTGAACAAATCTCGGAATGAACAATTCAATGACTCACTCATAAATACTTGTTTCATTACTGAATGAATCAGGCTTTTTGAACAAATCTCGGAATGAACAATTCAATGACTCACTCATAAATACTTGTTTCATTACTGAATGAATCAGGCTTTTTGAACAAATCTCGGAATGAACAATTCAATGACTCACTCATAAATACTTGTTTCATTACTGAATGAATCAGGCTTTTTGAACAAAATCTCTTGAATGAACAATTGAATGATTCGCTAATAAATACTTAACTTGTTTCATTACTGAATGAATCAGCGTTTTTGAACAAACCTCTTCAAAACCGACTGACAAATACATTTTTAACAGCCACTTTTCACCACCCAGTGGCTAAACAATGTAATTAACATTTTAATTAACAAACATTATTTGAAGTGCCAATTTGAAGTGAAAATTACTTTTAAAAGATGATTTGCTCCTTTTTGATCGCTCCCTTTGACCACAGTGCTTATTTCTGAACTACAAACTTTTATCCCAGTACTTCTGTGATAATAGGAATAACTATAAGACAGAAATAATACTGTGTGGTTGAAAAGTAGTTTGAAGCAAGATTTCCAGGGCAAGAATCTTGACAACATCCGTGGTTGTTCTTATCATTTCTGGTCAGGTAGGTGAAATATTATGCTAATATCTGAATTAATACTGCTCGTACGTATCTTTACCACCTATTAACTTTCATTGTCAAAATATTGCGCCTTTTCTAGCTTACTAAGTCCTTCTCTATATGATTTAGCAACTTCCACACACTTTTTCAGTGGTTTAGTGGACAGCATAAATTAGCAGAAAAATGTATTCAGTAGTACATTAACTCTGCAATCCAAGTTGTTGTTTACATCCGAGTATCGGTAATTTGGCAGTGTATCCGGCTAACTGACCAAATCGTAATGCAAGTGCAAACCCTCTATATCTACTCTGTGTCACACAGAATTAAACCTTTTGGTATGAATTTATCAAAGGTTTAACAGATACAGACAAATCGTTGTCATTCAGAAACAAGATTGTGTGGGTGTTTGAATCTAGATCGCAATCTTTTACTTAATCATGCCGCTCTAGTGGATTCCTATAATAGCAAATGTGACCAGACTTTATTAAAATAAGAGGGCAATCAAGTTCAATCAACTGAGATAATTAAATTGGTGATGAAACTGTGTATAAACACTCTGCAAATGGTACTTTGGGATACTTTTTAAGAGTCCAGCCTGGGACCACAGTGACTAAAGGATGACTCGACACTTTTCAACAGTTTCAGGCACGACCCGTAAGTTGCAGTTAGGTGGCCTAGTAGAACTTAAGTGATTCAGCAGGCATATATTTAGTAATCATATTGCAAAGTGGTGACAGGAAAGGGTGGGAAGATTTTCCATTTATTTTTGGACAATGATATCTTCAAACTGAAGGCATGACAAATACTTACAAACTAGTGACTCGAGAATGACACGGGTCAATGTTTCACTGCAATTGTCATTCCGACACTGTGAGAATGCTTTTCATTAATTTCAGAATGTTTTAGCATTTGTGGTTTGTGATTTTTTTTCCAATATTGATAACTGCACTCAAGCTACATGAACTCCACATGTTGTTTTCCAGCATGATTTGATTTGATTTAAAGATCATGTTGTGCTTCGGTGGAACCAAGAGCACTTAAACGTCTGTACAAGGAGTCACATGATCAATGTCACAACAAATATACTAGGAGATTTAAGATTTCAAATGTGCTCTTAGGATTTTGAACCCCACTATCCCCCTTTTTCTTCAGTGTGGAAGTAAGCCTATTGATGAGACTTCCGGTTCATCAGCTTGCTATATTCAAATAACGAGAAGAATAACAACGTGCAGTAAACGGTAAAACTGTTTACTGCAGTAAACTCCAAACTAGTGTGTTCATAATTTAGAGAATACATTAAAATAACATGGTAAAACATACCAATCTGTAATTTCAAGAAGCAAAATGAGCTGTTATGTACGGCTAAATATAGCTGGGTACAGATGAGACCAGAAGCCTGACCCATAAAATGTACAAATGTCCACGCCTGTTCTTAAGAGGAAAAAAAGGTGGATATGTAAAACAGATTTATAAAAAGTCTGACGCAAATTTCCAGATTAAGTACAAATCTCAGTTAAACACTGTGCCACTAACCAGTGGCTGTTTGCACTTACCCATCCCTTCCTTTGCTTACGATCTTCACCTCAAAGTAGTAGATACCACAAGCAGCGGGGATAGGATGGGTGGCCCGTACAGATGCTGCATCCTTGTGGTTTTTTCCGTGGCCTACAGCAAGACGGAAACATTGAGGGAAATGAGTCACTGACCAAACACACACTCTGGTATAGATGACTGTCCACATAAATAACAACAAGGTTCAGTGAGGTTTTCAGCTAAGGATAGGTCACAAAAGTTGATGACAACAGGCTCTGTCTAACTGTTTTTAAAATCGTTATGTAAACAATCTACAGGAATGTCCAATAGGGGTCAGGTGAACCCAAAACCAACAATACTTCCTTCTCTCTCTCATTCTCACAGTTTTCCAGACCAAAATGACAATTTGGTCATTATTTACCCACCCTAGTGTTGATTCAAACCTGTGTGAATTTCTTTCTTCTGCCAAACATAAAATAACAGTTTGAGGAATGTATTTTGTCAATACAATGAAAGTCAAAGGTTACCAAAACTGTTTGGCTACAAACATGCTTTGAAATGTCTTCTTTTGTGTTCTGCTCAGGAGAGAAAGTCAGACAGGTTGGGATGACATGAGGGTAAGTAAATAAAAACAGAATTTTCAGTTTTCTCTTTAAGTATTTTTTTAGTGTTAAAATACTCTCTTCTTACACAAACTGATGTGCAGAGACATATATAATTAAGCTGAGGTTGTATTCCCAAAGAGTGCAAACAGTGTGGCAATAAAACATCCCTCTGTTTGTTTGAGTGGTCTGACATGTCAACTTTAGGCTCAGCCAATGAGACGTTTGTGGTGGGACTACCTGTTTGTGAGCACATTCTCTGTCTACAGTTGTTTTGTAAATGAGGAGTGTTTGGGAAACCAGTTTGGAAGGAATCATTTTTGCATTTCCATTTAGTGCAGTTAGAAGTGCAGAAATTATATGCCACACCTTTAAAAATTCCAAGAAGTTTTATAAAGTCAACATGAAAACACAATTACCGTTTACTTTTTTTTAAAAGAGACTTTTCTAGTCTTAATGTAAATGATTCATCTATGGAAGCCTGTTTCCACAACTGAATAAAAAATAAAAAAGGTAATTGCAACTTTATATCTCACAATTCTGACTTTCTGTTTACATCTCGCAAATGACTTTTATTCTCAGAATTGTGTAGAACAAACTTGCAATTCTGACTTTTTTCTTGCAATTTTTTTTTTTAGAATTGTAAGATAACTTGCAAAAAAAGATGTTCGGCTGCGAGTTCATTGCAATTGTGTGTTATAAAGTCAGAATTGCAAGAAATAACTAAAGTAATTAAGAAAAAAGTAATTGCGATATTTCTTAGAATTGTGAGCTTTTTTCTCGCAATTGCGAGTTTATATCATGCAATACTGATTTTATAACTACTTCTTCTCAGAATTGCATAATACAAACTTGCAATTCTGACTTTTTTTCGAAATATAGCAGGATCTCGCAATTGCAAGAAATAAAGTCAGAACTGTGAGATAAAAACTAGCAATTCAGATTTTTTTCTTGCAATTCTGACCTTTTTTCTCTGGATAATTGTGAAATAATTCACAAAAAAGACTTACATGTTCTCAGAACTGCGAGTTTATCACAATTGTGTATTATTTAATTATAGAAAAAAAGGAATAATTGCGAAATCTCGCAATTGCGAGAAATAAAGTCAGAACTGTGAGATAAAAACTAGCATTTCAGATTTTTTCTCAGAAATGTGAGATAATTTGCAAAAAAAGACTTACATGTTCTCAGAACTGCGAGTTTATCACAATTGTGTATTATTTAATTATAGGAAAAAAAGAATAATTGCGAAATCTCGCAATTGCGAGAAATATAGTCAGAACTGTGAGATAAAAACTAGCATTTCAGATTTTTTCTCAGAAATGTGAGATAATTTGCAAAAAAAGACATGTTCAGAACTGCAAGTTTATCGCAATTGTATGTTATAGTCAGAATTGCGAGAAATTAAATTGAAATTCTGAGAAAAAGGTCATACTTATGACATGATTTCTTAAAATTGAGTAAATCTTGCAACTGAGTTTTTTTCCTCACAATTGTGAGTTTACATCCCATAATTCTGATTTTTTTTCTTCTCAAAATTGCAAAATACAAACTTGTTATTCTGACTTTTTTTTTCTAAGAATTGTGAGATTTAAACTCGCAATTGTACTTTATAGTTATAAAGTCAGAATAGCGCAATATTAACTTGCAACTGTGAGAAATAGTCAGAACTGTGAAATAAAAACTAGCAATTCAGATTTATCTCAGAATTGTGAGATAATTCGCAAAAAACTTATGTTTTTACAACTGCGAGTTTATCGCAATTGTATATTGAAGTCAGAAATGCCAGAAATAAACTTACGATTCTAAGAAAAAAAATAATAATTGCGGCAATATTTCTTAGAATTGTGAGCTTAAATCTTTCAAAAAAATTCTCACGAATCTGATTTTTTTCCTCAGAATTGTGTAAAACAAACTTGCAATTCTGACTTTTTTTTTCTAAGAATTGTGAGATTTAAACTCGCAATTGCGAGTTATAAAGTCAGAATAGTGGGGTATTAACTTGCAATTGTTAGAGATAAAGTACAAATTGTGAGATAAAAAAACTAGCAATTTTTTTCCTCACAATTTCTTTCTTGCAATTCTGCCTTTTCTTCTCAGAACTGTGAGATAACTCACAAAAAAAGACGTTCTCAGAGCTGAGAGTTTATATCTCAACATTATTGAGGAAAAAAAGTAATAATTACTGCATTATTTCTAAGAATTGTGAGTTTAAATCTTGCATTTCTGATTTGTTTCTCGCATTTGCGAGTTTATTTCACGCAGTTGTGAGAAAAGTAACTTTATAATATGCAACTGTGAGTTTCTATCTCATAATTGCATCAGAACAAGTATCTAAGTTTATACAAGTCAGAATTACAAGATGTAAACTCGCAATTGTGAGAAAAGAAAAGCCAGAATTGTGAGATAAGAAGTTGGAATTACCCTTTAAATTTTTTTAAATCAGTGGCAAAATTTGGCTTCCATATCAACAAGACGTACATGTTCTCAGAACTGCGAGTTTATCGCAATTGTATGTTATAGTCAGAATTGTGAGAAATTTAATTGAAATTCTGAGAAAAAAAAGTCATACTTGCGACATTATTTCTTAAAATTGTGAGTAAATCTTGCAATTGAGTTTTTTCCTCGCAACTGTGAGTTTACATCTCGCAATTCTTATTTTTTTCCCTCAAAATTGCATAATACAAACTTGTTATTCTAAAAAACACGTTTCAACGGCTTCTTAAAACGACTTTCAACTGCTACTGACATGATCAAGCCCTCTTATGCTTTTAGCCCCTCCCCTTCAAATGCGAAGGTCTGTCCTGATTTGGTAAGCCAACTTTTATGATTATACCTGATGGATGAATCATTTCTCATGCTGCTTCACTCAACAAGTCACACTAAGGAAACAAAATAAATTGTAAACGTCACTTAATGTTTTTAAAGTTAACCTCTAATACAGTGAGAAAGGAAGGAAGATGGTGAGTGTCATTGTCATCTAAGCCTCCATGTACCATAGCAATGTGCTCCAATCTCCTAATCCAGTTTCCTGCAGGTTGTAACACCTGCCAGCTTTAATGGACACACAGTATTACATTCTGCGAGGCCAGGCCTTCCTCCTGAGCCAATCATTCATTCAACTTTACTGCACTTTCAGAGTCTCATGTTTAACTCATCTGTGTGCACGTATATGGATATTTAACTGTATCAAAGTGTTTGTGTGCCCCAGACCTGTAACATTATCCTCACCTGAATATTAACTGAGGACACAATGCTACTGTATGTGTTTTGAATATATAAAAAGTGTATCCAAACATATGTATTCATCATTATCATCATCTCTGATTACTGTAATAATATTAATCACTTCTATTTTTAGCTTTCCAAGTTCTAGGAAGTCACAATAGGTTTGTCTGCCAAACCCAGACAAGCATTCATAATCAAGAACACACACAAAATCTATTTATATCCACAGCTCATACAACCAGAGTAAAGGCAGACGACCCTGTATGTGCAAATCCCCAACTCTCTCTTCCAACACACACTACAAATGCACATACGTGTGCACGCTCCTCCCCACCCCCTGCTCACACACTCAATCTATTTATACATCATGCCATGACCACACCATTCTAGGAGCACAGAACAGCAAGAGGACCCTGGGTGATTCTCTCCTTCTTTAGTTGCTTGTCTGTCTGTCCCTCCCTCTATTTCTCTGCCAAACATGTTTAACGCACAAAACACAAACGGCTTTCATACAAAGTCCTCCTCTGCAGTGCATAATCATAGGTTTGCTGCATCTACAGTGCTGCTCTAAACCAGTGTAGGACATTTCATTTTATGGTATGTTCTGTATTAACACTGCTTTATTTACATGCCTCAGTTTTCTCTTGTTTTGTAAAGGGGTAAGACAATAGTCTGTTAATCCTTTAGAACACCTAACCAACTTGCTTCCAGTCTCGAGACAAGGGTGAATCTCATAAAAGTCTGTGAGCGTTTACATGCACAATTATACACTCATTACATTTAATAACCCAATGACATGTGAGGTCATGCAAGTGCCTTAAACATTGTTTATTTTAGGTAAAGGTTTTAAAACTGGTTAAGAAAAACCACATAGGCCTATTGACATTTTGACTTCAAAACTGGAAACAAATTTTACATAGAATGATTTTGATAGTTGTCAGTGACTCAAAAACAAAACGTATCCAGGTCATATTGAAAGTTGCACTACAGGGGAAACGAAACCACACTACTGGTGTGTTTGTATGTGTGTAAAACGCGCTGTGCTACGGAGTTTGCACATGATATATGTAAAAAATAGATAGTGTATTTACCATTCAAGTCCTCTAAAATGGCAAAAATAACTATGAGCACTGTCTTCATGTGCGCGAGCCTCTCTGCCAGCGTTTAGAAAGTCTCTCAGACAGCACATGCGTATAGCAAAATGAGTTCTCTTTCACTGCTGATTGCGTTTTAACAGCTTAACATCACTTATTTTTAAACCACAATGTTTAAAAACACGTGCAAACAATACGTTTTCGTGATTCTGTGGCACAGCAACGTCACGTGAGAGACGATAGGACAAATTCTCTACTGGTTGACAGATTCTACTAACCCTAACCCTGTCTACCGGTATATCGCCAACCCATACATCGCAATATCTTTTCCCCCGACATCAAGTCCACAATGTAATGTCCAAGTTGTCAATAAATCACTTTGTTGTGTAAACTAAGATTTAGCAAATGAAATAAAGTTAGGCTAACAATGTTTTCTGTTTTATTTGAGTGACCAGCCAGCAAAACAGAACAGCATTTTTTATGTTTTCATGTTCGCAAGATAAAATTTGTCTGTTAACCAATATTTTTTTTTTTGTCAACAAAGCTTTGTACTTCATATCTATTCATATTCATATTAGATGTAGTGACACAAAGTACAAATGATTTGCAACGGTTGCTTTGTCATGTCCAGCATAGACAGATTTTATGCTGTTGCGCACATTAAACGCGAAACGAATATTCTCACCGTGTTATCACTCTAGATTACTTACTAGGGCTGTCAAAATAACTAAAAAAAACGAAATTTGAATTTTGTTAAATATCAATATTCAAAATATATTCGAATTTAAAATCCATAATTTTAGTTGGGGTGAAAAAAAAAAAAATCAAGCAAAATATTACTAATGCACATTTATTCAAAGCAATAAAATAACATGACTATTTGTGAAAAAAGTGCATAATGTTAAAAATAAAGTTTATAAACTAATTAGCCTGTAATTAATTAAGTTGCTTAAACAACTATACACAAAACAGCATCATATATGTATGTATGAGTTTAATACAAAGGACTGAAAGAGTACTTTTTTCATTTAAAAACATGAGATACAGTGTGATGGGAAAAAATGACCACCATAAAGTCTCGAGACATGTTTTTTCAAAGTTGAACTTGCATGTAAACAAGATGTTCTCTGCACTGATGTTCTCTTTTCATGCCAAATTCGGTCCTACTCTAATTTTTTCATTTCATTTGAACACAACATGTAGACAGACTACATGAACACAACACTAGCAGTGAATATTCTCATTACGTTATCACTTTAGATTACTCATGGGATGTTTTTCATGTCAGTCATGCAAATAAAATCATCACGTAATGCTTTCCTCCATTTTCTCATAGAACCGGACGTGCCAAACTGGACTTGTTAATAAGTTCTTCACTGATATGCTGAGTGGCATTTTTCAACGCAGAAGATGCAAAATCGCACATTCGTGACAAATGCGTCGCCCCACGGCAAATTTGCGTCTATTCCCGTCTTTGCGTCTATTTTTGGTGTGAACACCATTAGCTGTTGTCGCGCGGCATGGCACGCAACAACTACCATGTCCAGTGTAGACAAACCTTATGCTGTGTGCACACCAAACGCGAAGCAAATATTCTCATAGCGTTAACATTCTAGATCTATTTTTTCTAAATACATTCTACTCATGGAATGTTTTTCGTGTCACTCGCACAAACAATCTTTTATTCTCTAATACAACCGAACAGACGTGTCAATAAGTTCTTTGCTGATTGGCTTGCGCCGCAAAGCGTCATGCAAATTTTCTACTCAAGTTTACATTTTTTAACTTGCAATGAAGACGCAATATCGCACATTCACGGCAAATGCATCATCCAGCTCGAATTTGCGTCTATTCTTGTCTTTGTATTGACTTTGTATGTAATCTACTGCAGCGAAAAATACAATTCTTTCATTATTGACTTTAATTATCATGAAAATAAAGTCAAGTAAATTCATCATCCTAAAAATGGGTCAAGATGATTCTAATTTCCTTTACTTATGATTCTTAAATATCATCATGATGAAAGGAAAAATTCTTTAAAATTGAACAAAAAATATTTAAATAAAAATCTTTAATTTCCTTATAATTAAATACTATTTCTCATTTTTTCCTTTGATTTGGGGTGAAATATGGTTTAGAAATTTCTATTATATTCATTACTAATGAATATAAAAACAAAATGAAATAAAAAATTAAAGGTGGAATGACATTCATATAAAAACACAAAATCAATCAACAGCACAAAATTGCACTGCTATCTGGTAAAACTCCTTTTAATAGCTAAGAGTTTCTGTCAAAACATCTAGGGGAAAGGGTGAGAGCTGTGCAAGGCTACAGCTGGCACCCATAATAACATCAGCTAAGCAGGCAAAAAAATCTACAGTATGAGAGAACAAAGACACAGGGAGAGAAGATTGGGAGTGTTGTGCTAGTGTTAGCAAACAGGGTTTCACAGCTTCACAGAGACACTAGGGGGAAACGAACACAATCTGGTGATGTCACCGTAACCAACTGAACATGCATGATTGGCTCCTCAGACAGGCAAAAGCCCTCTATAGGCAAACACTACAATGAGCTTAAAGGAAACACAGAGTCCAACAGCCTGCACAAAAAATGGACAGCAGCCCACCAAACCACACAGAAACAATCTAAGCTTATGGTATATTTATCTTTATCATTAATCTCACAGGAGGTGGTTTAAAAACAATCTGCATGGGTGTAGTGCTGCAAAAAGAGTCACATTTCCTCTCTCCATTAACAGGCTCACGTCCTTGTCAGTGTGACGATGAGAAAAATGAGGTCCACACTGGGAACAAAGCTAGAAAATTAGCCTCTGGTGTCTTTTCCCCTTGTTTCATCATGCAAAGGCTTGACTATTTTTACATGCTTCCTAAATAAAGATGGAAAGCCACGTGGGCTAATACAATATTACATGGCATAAACATTGCACAGATTTTCATCACACTATTGATTGACAGCATATACCTACTGTCTTTACTTGGTGTTTCCTAAAATTCATTCTACAGAAATAGAATCTAGTACACTGGCCAAATAGCATTGAAGGTTAATAGACTGCAGGTTAAGTGGAGCTGCTTTAAATATGTTGCTACAAGATATATAATGGCTCTAGATTATAGTAACAAGCCTTTGTTTGATCCTAATCTAATCACTGCAATCCTGCTTTGAGGATAAACTGACCCAAACAGCCAGGCTGACAGAACAAAAAGAAACCAATATCAATATCAGTATATCAATATCATCTGACTCCTAAAATTCAAATACTTGGCTAACATCAGCCACCATATGAAGTGGTAAACATACCCATCGCCTGAAAGGAGATAGTTGCCAATGAGGTACAATTTTCCACAGACACAAAGCAGTGTACATTACCAAAATAATCAAATGCTGTTCATTGATGTGTCAAAGGTGGTGAACTATACTATAGGATAAACCTCGCACTGGTGCTGAGCATTGACTCAAAGCTGTCAAACACAACATGTAAGAAATTGAACAGCTTTAGGTTTCACACCAGTGACCCTCAAATGGTAAAGTAATGCACAACAGGCCCACAGACACACACACCAACAAATCAGAATTAGGTGCTATATAACAGCATTTGTGCCTAAACTAAAAATAGCCAAGGCACATGTCAGTAACATTTCAGTAACCTGTCAGACAGCCTTTTTACAAACCTAATAATTCACATAGATGCTAGACCTCATTGTTATTATGACACTGAATATCACTAGTTCAAATAGCTTTTTAAATGATTTAATGGCTAGTCAGGAAAGCTATTTTATAGTTCAATTAAAAATCATACTAGTAAGTTTCATTGTAATGCACACTTGAGTTTAGTATGCATACTAGCATCTATTTATTTAGCATTCAGAACATTGGAACATATACTAACAGCTCTACTGTTCAAACTAACTAAAGAATAAGTAATGTAGTGTTTTCATGATGTGTCATCAAATGGCCATACTGCTATAAAATTAACGTAAACAATGTCACTGAACCGAACGAAACTTGCTTATTTTGCTGATCATTGCTGCTGTAAATTATTGTCATGTTTTAGGCTGTACTAATCGTTCAGACCAGGAAAAACATTTGGAGTGCTATAAACTGCCAAAAGGTATAACAAATCAAAGAAAAGAGCGCAAAACTTGAGGAACAAAATGCATTTGGGGTTGGCCAAACTGAAGAGGATTTCCAGGGCATGAATTTTGATAACATTCGTGTTTGTTCTTATCATTTCCGGTCAGGTAAGTGAAATGTTAGGCTAATATCTTAATTAATACTGCTTGTACATATCTTTAACACCTATTAAATTATTTTGTCAAAATAATGCACCCTTTCCTGCTTACGATGTCCTTCTCTATATGATTAAGCAGCTTCCACGTGTTTTTCCCGTGGTTTAGACAGCATAAATTAGCAGAACAACGTATTCAGTAGTACATTAATCGTGTAATCCATGCTGTTGTTTACATCCGAGTATCGCCAATATGGCAGCTGACCAAACTGTGACATAAGTGCAAACCCTCTATAGAATTCAACAGCAAAAATGTGTTATTTGTTACTAGAAACAATGGACGTTATTTTGTCACTACTCGACTAGTGACAATGTTATAAGTACTAGTAAGCAATATATAAGTACTAGGGACTAATTAAACAGATACAAGTCACTACTAGAATGCCGACTAGTCTAATGTATGTCTAGTGATATTAAAAAGCCAACAGTCACTGTTGGATTACGCAGCAGTGATCAAAAAATAAGTACTAGTAAGATTAAAAATAGATAGTAGTTAGCCTGAAAGAATATATACTGTGCTTAGTGATAGTTCTTAAAATAGACTGCTTCATTGTGTATTCTCTAGAAGCGTACAGAGTTGTTAAACAAAAAAAGTACATCTGCACTGGGTAAATTCACAGACCCCCCTGAGGCGACTAGGTCATTCGAAACGCCACAACTGTTTAAACTGCTAGTGTTCTGGAATTCGAATTCACGATTACGGCGAATTCGAATCATTCGATATCGTTCGTCAACACAAACACGCACATGTTCGTGCGTCAAATACGCAGCAAAAACCGTTTTCAGCGATTTGTTTCGTTGTGATGCGGCACGCGTCCTTATATAAATCATCCGATAGCTGACAACAAACACACTTATGCAATGCGGAGTAAATGAGCAAGCATTTGCAATTCATTGTAGCTGCTTAGCTGCCCTTATTGCCCTGCCGTGGCTAGCTAGCACCAGCCTCGACTAATTCACCGAAAGGGAGTTCAAACCGTACGTTAAGCCTGGCAAATCAATAACACTTGATGTTCTTGCCATGGCAATAGGTGTCCAAAAGCTAGACTCCCCTGCCGTGCTTATGCCCCGAGCTACTCTCGCTAGCCGAATTCTGACATGATGGTTTGCTAAATGTCAACCCATTTGGACATTCCTTTTTCCTTCTATGCAACAAAGCAAAGGGGACGGAAAAAAGCAGCTCAAACTAGATCGGGGAGATTGAATATATTCGAGTGCAGCGAACCAGCCGGGATTGTCAAGGCCTACGGCTTGACAGTTCAGCGTGTGTCACATCTGTATACCTTTGTAATGCACCCGCAGATTATTCTGGGAGAGCCCGATGTAGCTGTACTTATCCTTGGGGCTCCAAGATCGGGGTAAGGGGGTCTCTTCCTCATTCACGGCCGGGTACAGCCGCTTCAAACGCTCGTTTAGCTCATGCCCTTGGTAATTAAAAGCAGGATCTCCTGTGAGCAGGCTCCCCGCTCCAAGCTCTGCCATTTTGCTTATGTTTTTGTATTCCTTCTAGTAATCCTACCCTGTTGTGCCAATCCGCTAAAAAGGAGAGAGCGCTAGACTAAGGAGAGAAACAGCAGCGGTGAGATATCCCCGGATAACAGCCGCTCTACAGTGACGTGTGGGTACTGTAGTTGAACACAAAGCCCTGCGCAGTGCACACTGCTGACATGAGGGAAGTGCCATCAACTACATGACCCATACCTAATTCAGCTGGGTTGGAAAACGCAGGCTAGGATTTGTAGTTTTTAACACAACTCCTAATTCTATAGCTTAAGCATGTATATGCTTGATTTAGATAAGAGCTAAACCGTATTTTTTTTGCATCTGTCGTTTTTCAAATGCGTTATTATGGAAATCAATTTAATTACATCTATTAGACATGTAAATCAGCCTTTTATGTAACAGACCTATGCTAAAATGTTGGTCTGCGAAGCAGTAGTTGAATGTATTAACTGAAACGCGATAAACTATTAAATTAATAATTCATGTTTTTTGTCTTTTTGTTTAAAACGTATATTAATTCTAAGACTTTTTTATATTTCTAATTTCAAAACAACTGCGTTGTATTCAAACTCAAGGTTACGTTTAACCCTAACAAGACATTTTTTGTTCAACAAGTTAAGCACTCTTCACTCCAAAAAAACAGACGGGTTTAGAAAAACAACATACTCGGTGGTGTAATCCAGCGTTCAGCGTTCACTGCCGTGATGAAATACCCCCACAAATGTAATATCATACCAGCGCTTTAAACATTTTACATATTTACCAAAAACGTATGTATGTATTAACACATATAACCGAATTTTATGCGACACGCATGCTGTTTTAAATAAGAAGTCACTTTGTTCTTTATGCAGGCACGCTTTGGACGCCTATAAGCGGAAGGTCTTTTCTATGGTCCGTCGGTATCGTAGCAACCACCGCTCAAACAACAACAATGCCACGCTGCTGAAGCTTCAGTTGGACGTTCGCTGCTAAATCTGCTGTGGATTATTATTAAGCTGTTTATTCGTACAAATGTCGCTGAAAGAGCTACAGCTGCCACCGTTGTTACACTCTGAAAGGCAAGATATAAGGTCATGTTAGAATTGTTAATGTTGCGTATATACCGATCTAGAAATGACTGCCTGCAGTGCAAACAAGCCAGCGGAAGTCGGTAGTTAAGTTAGTTAAGTAGAAAACTGCTATTAAATAGGTAACTGACAAATACAATGTTTTTATATAAAGGTATGTTTAAAGTAAACATAACTGTAGAGTACAATGTATGTCACTAATTGCCATATTTTGCCATAAGTTAATCGGCCTGCAGTGTGAAACTGTTAGTATATCTGAAAAATAATAAGACAGAAATAATAATAATTTGGATTAATTATGTGCTTTCACTTGCTGACCCAAGTTCAAACTTTGTCTTTCCGTTAGAAGAGGATCACATCAACTCATTAATAGCGGGATATCTAGGTCAAAGTTTATAAAAGTAAGTTATGAACCTGCTGTATGAATTATTTTAATTATTAAAAAAACATATTTATCTGATAGCTGATCTAAACTATTAGCTGGTTATTATTTAAAACACAAAAAGTTACCAGTCGGAAGTTTTTGAACAGAAAGATTTTTAATCTGTGATTTTAAAGCAAATTTTTAGCATCAATAATCCAGTCTTCAGTGTCACTTGATCCTTCAGACATCATTCTAATATGCTGATTTGCTGCTCAAAAAAACTTGTATTATTATTGTTATGCTTAAAACAGCCGAGTAGATGTTTTTCAGGTTTCTTTAAGAAATACAAAGTTAAACCTTTATCTGAAATAAAAAGCTTTTGTAACATTATACATGTCTTAATCATCATTTTTGATCAATTTAAAGCATCTTGTTGAATAAAATTATTATTTCTATAATTTTATTTAATTTATTTAGTTTTATTTAATTTCTGTTTAGCTTTTTATTTTTTTATATTCATCAAAGTATCCTGAAAAAAAATTTACTTAATTGTTTTAGGTATTGATGATAATAATTAAAAAAATGTTTCTTGAACAGCATATTAGAATGATTTCTGAAAGATCATGTGACACTGAAGACTGAGTAATGATGCTGAAAATTTACATTTGATCACAGTAATAAATTATATTTTAAAATGCATTAAAATAAAAAACAGTTATTTTAAAGAGTTAAAATATTTACTGTTTTGCTGTACTTTGGATCAGATAAATGCAGACTTGATCACTTGTTTAAAAAACATTCTAAAAAACTTTTGACTGGTAGTGTACATATATAAGTAAATAAAGTGTGACTTTGATTTAGCAGCTGCTAATTTGATTTTATGAAAAGAGATTTATTTTGTACTGTTTGACATCACCATCACATGCCAAATAATGATAAGTCAACTTTAATTTCCCTTAGACTAATGTGGGGGAAACCCCTTATAACACTTTGTCCGGGCCTGCTGAAGTTACCAATCAAATTATTCCAAAGCCCAGAGAAATAAAACATCATGGGTATGGCAAGTACAACACATAGCATCTCAATATTCATTTTAGCATTGCAATAGTTGTAAAACTTTAAACTGGTTTACACTTTTCCATGTACGCATACTGTGGTCCTAATGTCTACATATATAATGTGTTGCAGATCTCTTACCAAGCCTCGCTTCTTAGAGCAACTGGAGTCTCATTTGAAGAGAGAATTAGAAGCTTTAGACACACATGGTGTCAAAGTCCAAGAGCTCAGGCTGCAGGTTTGTATTCCACTTTAATTTATCCTTTATGCTTTAGCATACGCTATGGTTCAGAAGTTTGGGGTTGGTACGATTTTTCATGTTTTTGGAAGAACTGTTTTATGCGAACCATGGCAGCATTTATTAATAAAAAAAATTATGTATATTGTGAAAAAATAGTTTGATTTAAAATAACTACACTGCCATTCAAAATTTTAAAGAAGACTCTTAGGCTTATTAAAAAGCATATGCTTATTGGAATCTGTGATACTTTTTTTCAGGATTCTTTGGTGAATAAAATGTTACATAATAGATAATAATACATAGAAGAATAAGAAGAATAAGTCTTTGTTATCACTTTTTAGCAATTTAACACATAAAAAGTAGAACTTTCTTTCAAACAAATAAAGAAAGAAAAAATATACTGACCCCAAACTTTGAACGGTAGCGTATATTGTTACAAACAATTTCTATTTTAAATAAATGCTGTTCTTTTCAATGTTCTATTCATCAAAGACTCCTGAAAAAGTATCACAGGTTCGAAAAATGTTTCCAAGATTGATAATAAATCAGCATATTAGAATGATTTCTGAAGAATCATGTGACACTGCAGCTTTGCATCACAATAATAAATTTTAAAATATATTAAAATAGAAAACAACTATTTTTAATTGCAATAATATTTCACAATATTACATTTTTTTCTGTATTTTTAATTAAATAAACAAAGCCTTGATGAGCTGTGAAGACTTCTTTAAAAAAAACATTAAAAATCGTACTGATCCAAAACTTTTGAACGCCAGTGTATTTTCTATTTTAATATATTTTAAAATGTAATGTTATCAAAATCTTTACAAAATGTCACATAATCCTACAGTAATTATTCTTATTTGCTGATCGGGTACTCAAAAATATTTATAATTATTTATTATTATGTCAAAAATGCGTAATGTTTTTCTGGAAACCATTTATACATTTTTGTTAGAATTCTTTGATGAATAGTTCATAAAAAAGGAAATATAATTAAAAAAAATAACTCTTAAAGAAAGCCTTATTTATCCTTATTTTTGATCAATTAAATGCATTCCTTCTAAATAAAATATTATTCTTATTATTTGTTTTTTTTTTTGTTTGTTTGTTTGTTTTATCAAACTGACCCCAAACTTTTGAATGGTACTAGTAATTTTAAGGGATGTCTGGCTCTGTTCAAACAGTGTACACAAAATAAAAAAACTAAATTAAATGTATATATAATGATATATATAATATTTATGATGTTTTATAATATATATATAATATATGTTTTGTTTTTTTCAGCTATTTGAGAAACTAGTTAAGAAACTAGTATTTAAAAAGCAATTTTTCTGCTTTTGCCTTCCATTCTGAAGGTTTTCCAGGAGGTGTTTGGATATTTAATTGAAGAATTTAAAACCTATAAGCCTCTTTTGTCCGCCATCAAAAATGAGTATGACATCACATTAGGTATGTATAATCTAGTTATTTGTGTAGTTAACTGTAGCAAAGGCAAAATATAGAAATCCAAGGCGTGTAATGTAAAGTAAAATAAAATGCTAATGGAACTCAATTGGTCAATAGTAAGTTGTGAGGAAAATATTGGTTGAGATGACACTAATCAAAGATATGTTAATGCCTCTCCCAGCGCATCTTCGTGAACAGATCAGGGATCTGCTACCGCTGCGAGCGAAGCTGGTGCTTGTGTCAGAACAGTGTGAGAAGAAGATTCTGGATCAGAGAGTACAGGAAAGAGATGAGACCCGAGCTCTGAAGCGAGAGTGTCAGCGTCTGCAGCGTGTCAATGAGAATATGAGAGGACAACAGACTGCTCTGCAGATTCAGGTGGAGCTCATTTATTATGTCTGTCCTTTTGTAGAGATCTGGCCACTCTGGATTATCCAGACAAGCTTTGAAGCTAGCTTTGAATCTGTGTATTTTGGGTGGTTAGAGTGATGTTTTGTCAGTGTTTGACAAATGTATTATCTTATTTTTAACAACGTATTTGTTAACGACAAGTATGACCTCTGAATAGTCTACGACAGGGGAAAGCTGTTATATTTTAAGTTATATTTATATTAAGTTATATTTTATGAGCAAACTAATTATGTTGTGGTCTTATTAACATTTGAACACAGTTTGAAATTAATTAAAATGTTTGCAGCAGATGCTTGTCAGGGCCAAAGGATGGGTCACTGATTTACATCTCAAGTGGTGAAGGTCATTTACATACAAATTTTATTAGAGAAGGAGAGTACAAATCAAATTAGTTAAACTACTTCCTAGTGTTGTTGAATTAGCTTTTATTTTTATACTTTCTATTTTATTTTTAGCAAATTATGTGTTTTTGTATGATGAGTTCATTTAGTTTTAGTGTTTTTTATGTATATTTAATTGATTTTTATTTCAGTTGTAAATTAATAATTTAATACTTTAATTTTAGTTTATGTTTTTTATCCAATACATTTTTACATAGGTTTTATATAATATTTATACACTACCAGTCAAAAGATTTTTAATGTGTTTTTAAGTCTTTTCTGCTCACCAAACCTGCATTTATTTTACAACAAAAACAGTAAAATGTTGAAATATTTTTACTATTCAAAATAACTGTTTTCTATTTGAATGTATTTTAAAATGTAATTTATTCCTGTTTTCAAAGCTTAAGTTTTTTGCATCATTACTCCAGTCATATTATCCTTCAGAAATCATTCTAATATTCTGATTTACTGCTCAGAAACATTTTTTATTATTATTACATTGTTAAAAACAGCTGAGTATATTTTTTGCAGGTTTCTTTGATTAATAAAAAGTTCAGAAGAACAGCATTTATCTGAAATAGAAATCTTTTGTAACATTTTAAATGTCTTTATCATCTTTTTATCAATTTATAGCATCCTTGCTAAATAAAAGTATTAATTTCTATAATGTCTTTTCCAAAACAAACAAACAAACAAAAAAATTATACTGACTCCAAGATTTTGAATGGCATAGTGTATAGTGTTACAAAAGCTTTTTATTTCAGATAAATGCTGATTTTTGGATCTTTCTATTCATCAAAGAATCCTGAAAAAAATTACTCAACTGTTTTAAATATTGATAATAATGATAAAATGTTTCTTAAACAGCGAATCAACATACTAGAATGATTTCTGAAGGATCATGTGACACTGAAGACCAGAGTAATGATGCTGAAAATGTAGATTTGATCACAGGAATAAATTACATTTTAATGTATTCAAATAGAAAACAGTTATTTTAAATAGTAAACATTTCAAAATTGTATTGTTTTTACTGTAGATGAAATCAAAAAGAGACTTCTGTAAAAAAACATTAAAAATCTTACTGTTCAAAAACTTTTGACTGGTAGTGTATGAAAACCATTGAAATATTTTCATTTTAGTTAACAATAACAACATTGCTGCTTCCATAAAGCATATATGAAGATAGTAAATATAATGAAACAAACACACACGTATCTCTCCCACAGGTTGATCATCTAAAAGAGGAACTGGCCAACCAGTATCAGCTATACAGGGATGAACGTGATGCACGAAAACTGCTCATCACCAGAATCAGCACAATGCACTCCACCCAAGATACCGAACATGATGATAATTATGAAGGTCATAAATGAAGCTTACTTTAGCAACGATTAGTAATAGAGTCTGAAAAAATAAACAAATATGGAAACAAACTGGAATTACAGGAATTTAGTGTATGAGAATAAGACCACCTGCCCTGCAAATTGAGAGCTTTGTCTTTCCTGCAAGATGTAGACAGTGACCCACATGTGTTTTTTTCCTTCCCTGAAATTACAAATATCACAATAAGAATTATAATTAAAAATCAATTTGTTAGCCCTCATGTTCTAGCTAAAGTGGGGAAAATAACAACCAAAGCATTTATAGAGAGGTTTTTTTATGCTGATGATGACTGGATGGAGCAAAGGAGTCAGTGTGGACCTCATCAAAAGTCATTAAAATACAGCAAGGCAGGATTTTTTCTAGACGTGCTGAATAAGAACGTCCTGCCAGATTCAACAAAAAAAGTTTGAGATGCAATGAATCAGGTAAAACACATTTAATGTTTGCATAGTCTAATTAACAAAATATAATGTAGTTGCCACTTAAGGAAATTTATTTTAGTATAAAATGTGATTTTTACATTCTAGTCTGAACTTGGGCAAATTGAGTGCTGGTCACCATTAAAGCGATAGTTCACCCAAAATGCATTAATGAGAGAGTGGTGTTCCAGCGGATGACTTAAGAAGTTCAAAACAAAGATGGACTGGTCACCCTAGCCAGGGGAGGACATGTAGTAGAGATGTAATATCAGCTTATTTTAAGATTATGAATATTAGCTTTTTTACAGAGGTCTGATTGCCAGGAGAGAGTTGCAGTAGTCCGGAGGTTGAGTAATGAGGAGGTGGTTTGACAGAAGCTTTGCTTGTTCCTCTCAGAGGACGAATCTGAGGATCCCGTGGTGGTGAAAATGGCTTTGCAGGTGTGTAGAGAAGATCTTACCAAAGTCCAAGTTGAACTTAACCGCATGCAAGCCGAATACAGCGATGTGGTCGCACGACGAGACTGGGATAACCTGAATCAAGTCCATGAGGCAAATTTAAAGAAGGTATGGAGAGAGAGAATATATATATATGTGTGTGTGTGTGTGTGTGTGTGTGTGTGTGTGTGTGAAAATATAACAATAATCTATTTGATATATATTTGATAATAATATTTATTGTGATTTTTGTCCTTGGTTTAGCTGGAAACCTTGCAGACAGACTTTGACCAGTTGAAATCTGAGTATGACACACTGCTTGAGGTTCATCGTCAGGTATTTGTGCAGAGAAACAGCCTTCAAAGAGGTCCATAATGAGAAATAAATAATCACAAACTCATCTAATTACTAAACATTATTCTAATCAACAGTCAGCACCTGCTGTGTTACACTCCAATCAGTCTGTGCAGCAACATGGCTCGGATAACAAACACATTGTTACAACTCCCAGACCAAACTGGGAACAATGTTCAGGTAACACTATCTGAATTTTCCAGAAGAATTGTCCAGTCATGAGCTGCCATACCTTGAGCTTTATGTTTGAGATAATCTTCTGTAATATGTGTTGTAGACATACTAGGAGGCAGTGAGCGATGTAAAGAGCTCTTCAAAGGTCAATCCAGCCAAAAGAGACTGGAGATCTTGCTGCAGCAGATGAATGGTCAAAATGACTTCTTCACTGGACTTGTACGTGTTCGTAACATCAAACATAGCAATGAAGAACTGTAGTAATGACATATTTTTGTATTCCAACACAGAAGCTAGCATTTTCTGGTTCTCCTGATAAAACCCCAGAACATAATAGGATGTTTCCATTAGCTTTTGGATTATTGCAGAAAATTATCTCTGTGACAAAATAAGTTTATGATTCTTACACATTTCGTTCATCAAGATGTACACAACTTTTATGAATCTTTGATCATTTTAAGCCTAAATTTAAAAAGAAATAAATAAGAAGCTAAACATAGGCTGTAAACAAACTACACTAGCATGGATTGGCTGAAGTAAACTTGTTTTTCCAGGGCACATCCAGTGAAGTCCCCATTTATCTGCAGTATGAGGGGAAGCTTAAGAATCTTAAACTCAGGAAAGCAGATGCAGTCAGAGTTATTAAAGACATCTGGAGGGAAAAAACTGCAGAGAATGAAAAGGTATATATGGCATACCAATATCTTGTCTTGATTTGTTTAAATGGTCACTAGTTATAAGTATTTAATGCTGTAATTCTCTACACTTTTCTTCAATGAAGAACGATGACGCCAGAGATCTACAGGTGTTTCTTCACGGCTATTTTGTGGAACATTATAAGGATAAAGCAGGAGAGTGGGCTTACAGCTTGATGGAAAGCATCCGAAACAATCTTGAAGATGATCTCATTTGCCTTTTTCATGACATCTTGACTGGGAAGGTTTGTGCTTAATCTAAATTATAATTTGTGTTAAATGTCCATAGCACTGCTAGTTCACCCCAAAATAAAAATGCTGTCAATAATTACTCACCCTCATGACGTTCCAAACCTTTAAGACCTTCATTCATCTTCAGAACACAAATAAAGGTATTTTTTGTGAATCCCGAGAGCTTTCTGCCCCTGCATAGACAGCGACGAAACTGGTTCAAGGCCCAGAAAGGTAATAAGGACATTGTTAAAATAGTCCATAGTCTAAATATCTTAATTTGTGTTCCGAAGATAAACAAAGGTCTTACGAGTTTGGAATGACATGAAGGTGAGTAATTAACAGACAGAATTTAAATTTTTGGCTGAACTATCCCTTTAAGTGTATTTAATAGTTGCCTCCCAACATGTTTAAATGTTTATTGGGATATATACAGTATCTCACAGAAGTGAGTACACTCCTCACATTTTGGTAAATATTTTATTATTTCTTTTCATGTGACAACACTGAAGAAATGACACTTTGCTACAGTGTAAAGTAGTGAGTGTACAGCTTGTATAACAGTGTATATTTGCTGTCCCCTCAAAATAACTCAACACACAGCTATTAATGTCTAAACCACTGGCCACAAAAGTGAGTACTCCCCTAAGTGAAAATGTCCAAACTGGGCCCAAAGTGTCAATAAGTTTGTTTACTCTGTTATACAAGCTGTACACTCTCTACTTTACATTGTAACAAAGTGTCATTTCTCCAGTGTTGTCACATGAAAAGATATAATAAAATATTTACAAAAATGTGAGGGGTGTACTATATATATATATAACGTTGCTGATTGTAATTTTGTGGCAGGTTGATGAGAGCATCTACCATGGACAGACTCAGCTGCTGTCTCACTTGCTCAAGGTTTTAATTCAAAGTGACACAACACAATGCGGATCACTCACTGTTTTAGAATTTAGGTGGGCAAAAACTCATGTTTCCTCATTAGAAAATGTATCATTGTCATAGATTATTATAATATGTGTGCTAATTTTCAGTGAGGCATTGAAGAAGGCTTTCCCTCTGAAGTCAGATCAGGACATAGAAGAGCTGTTGGCGGTGGCTCAGACAGAGCTGAGGAGTAATGGAGTGCGCATTGCTTATCAGACACTTTATACAGAGGTCAGTTTGAAGATTTAGATATTTTTAAGAAGTGAAGTTCAAATTTTTTTTTTACCTTTTTATATTTTCTTTGTAAATCATTAAACTTTATGTAAAAAAAAAAAAAAATGTGTCCCTCATTTTCATGTCACTGCCGAAACAGAGTATGTTTTAGTCCATTGGCTGAGACTGATTTTAACTACACCCCTAAATTTATGATCAGGAAATATTTATGTCACTCTCTCTCATAGGTCCCATCATTTTGAGGTAAATGTGTTTAAAGTCTGAAAAATATTTGTGTAACTTTAAGGACCGTCACTACCGAACACCTTTTTTCTGCAATTAGGCACGCTTTTTTTTGGTGTTATTCCATAACATTTAGTTTTTATATGTGTACAACTGTTCAGAACTGTGCTAGCTAACCATGTGCTGATTAGCATCTTTGAGCTAGGTTAAAAAGTATCTAAAATTGTCACTACCAAAACATTTGGTGGAGTTTCGAACATCTTTGTTTTTTTTGGGTGTTATTCCCTAAAATTGTCACTACCGAAATAGTCACGACCAAAACATTCTGTAATGTGATGTGGTCGCTACCAAAACATTACTGTCACTACCAACAATGTGCTGAAACATGGGATGTTTTGTCAAAAATAAAGTTTACTGAATTGTCAACTAAGATGTTATGATACTTTTTGGTTCAATGTATATTCAAACTAATAAATCCTTAAGTTTGAAATCAGTATGATCAACTTTTTGCCTTTTACAAAGAAAAAATGGATTCAAAACAAAACAAATCTCAAAAATCACACTTGAAATATTGTTAGAAATATACTTATTGATTTGCCTCTAAAAAATTATTAAATAGCAAAAAAAATAATATATATATTTACAATGTAGATGTAAGCAAAATCTTAATAGGTCAATATAACCCGTGACAAATGTGGGGAGAGGACAAATATTCCAAAACTCTCTGAAAATACAATATGAGAATTAACTGCACAATTACTAGATATGTGTACCTTGGATTTTATACAATTTGCATACACAAAATATATATATATATTTTTTTCAAGATGTTTCAAACTCTGACTTTGAACCAATTCTGTAGAATGGCACATAAATCTATCTGTCTGTCTATCTATCTATCTATCTATATAAAACACATTTTGCCTGAATATAAAGTTTATTTATTTGAATTATAAATCTTTTGTAAAATAGTTTTTACTGATCAACTCAATGCATCCTTGCTGAATAGAAAAATATTAGTTTTTAAGCTAGAACAACATTGCATTATGTGTATGTTGTTCCCACTCCAGGACACAGATGGAAGACACAAAGAATTCCTGAGTCTAGTTAAAAAACAAGCTACTGCTGAGAGACTCCAGTACATCAGCGAGCTGAGAGTGCAGCTAGAAAGCAAAGGGTGAGAAATCATCATCCACTTAATTTAATGTAAATGTTTACAAAATGTTATCAAAGATAAAGTAAGGGCCATAGTCATAGTTTTGTCCTGTTTTGTATATCATCAATGTAGGCAAGTGGATGCAGAGCACCTCAGGACTGCCTTTAAGACTATCGATCCCACCCTGGACTCTGAATCTCTGGACTGGAATCTCAGTGTAGCTTTTCAGACAAAGGAGTGTGAAGTACAAGCTTTGAACATAGAGGTTGTGCTACAGCGTCTCTCTGTGGCTAATGTAAAAAGGGCAGGGCCAAAGTGATGACCGTTGTTACCTCAAGCACATTTCCAGTCTTTTTATAGCACACTACATATAAACCAAGTACAGCACTAGGGTATAGAAATACCACTGACCTAATAGTTTGCATAATGTTATGTAATTAGATAAATCACATATCAAGAATGACACAATAATTTAAAAATTGAAATAAAAATGTAAATAGTTTCATGTCTTTGTGAGCTGCTTTAATATGTTTTTATGGGAACACTTTGCAATAAGGTTCAATTGTAACATTAGTTAACTACATTAGTTAAGAATGAACAGTACTTCTACAGCATTTATTAATCTTAATGTTAATTTCAGCATGTACTAATTTATTAAAATGACAATTTGTGTTTATTAACATTAGTTAATGTACTGTGAAATAACATGAACAAACAAAGATTAATATTATTGTATGAAAAAAATTATTGTAATGTAAAATGTTAGTTAATACATTAATGGTAACAAATGACACCTTATTGTAAAGTGCTACCATTTTTATTTTTTTGCTTTTCTTTAAAAAGAAAAGAAACTGTCATGCTTGTTATATTGACCTTTTACATCAAAATCAACAAAGCTATATTAATTTGTATTGTCCACTACAGATTACTTAAGTTATTTTTATGTCAATAAATGTTACATGTATATGTATTTGCTTGTCAGTTTTATTCTGTTTATTTGTTACAATTTAATGTAATTTATTATTAACAAGTGCTCAGTTTTCCACTTGGTAAATGCAAAGAAGTACTGCATTTGTGAGACTAACTGAAACCTAAACTTTAATATTATTCAACAGAATTTACAACCACAGATTGTAAATAGAAGAGAAGCTGCACAAATATGGTTTCTAAGGGAAATACTTGTATTTAAAGCATACTATTCTTGGATTCACCTGCTGCTCGAAGTACTAGTTCTAGATTTGGAAAGCAATACATCAACAACTAGCCTATGTTTACACTGAGAATCTGTTGACTCGCTGTCAAGAAGCAAAATTCAAAGCAGTGTGTAAGCGCTTTGCGCATGCTCACACCGAAGAGGCCGCTCAACTTCTGTTCTCGGCGCGCTGGAATCGCCATAACTGGAACCGGGGATTCGGTTTAGGGCTCACGGAGGTAAGATGTTGGCCGCATATTATTTATAACAGTTAAGAATGCATTTACGCTGCACATAACTACTTTATAACTACTTTATGCAAAGTAACACTAGGGCTTTTTGCCAAGAATATTCTGAAGCGCTAGCTAATAGGACACGCCTATAGGACAGGAGCGTGTACGGGCCGCCGCGACTGCATTCAGCTCATATGGCTCTGGAGTATTTTTAGAACGGAACGAGGGTGCGTTTGCTCCAAGTTGACCGTTGATCGTTACTATTCAAACTCCGAGTCGATATTGAAAAGGCAACGTCCGCTTCAACGTAAAACACAACTTTTTCGCATCACGATTTAGCCGGTGAGCTCGTTGTAGACAGACAGCCTAGTGTTAGCACGTCTACGGCTAAAGCTAAAATGAATCAGTCAGTCAGCGAGGCCATTGAAAGCTAGCTAGTGATCTTAGCATGGTTGCTTAGTATGCTTAGTAGCATTCTTAAACAAATAGTGACTGTAGTTTAAAGAAAAAAATATTTTAATCACCATTTGAAAGTGTCCATAGTGTCACTGATTGATTTGTAAATGTAGTTAGTACTTGGTAAGCAAACAACTAGTGCTAAGAGTGTCTAAAATCCTCTATAGAATGGCAAGTCCAATGTTTTATGTCACTCATTAATATACGTGTCGTTTTGATCCAATTCTCTAATCTGACAGTAATCGAACCAGCTTGGTTAGTTCAATTAGTGTCATTCATAGTTCATACAGTTACTAATGTGTGCCAAAAAGTTTAATTGTAGGGAGTTGTCATCAACTATATTCCAGAACACAACTTAGTTAAGTGCAAACTATAGATGCTAAAGAAACTGATATGTTTAAGTTTGAAAGCCTCCAGTGGGTCATGACCCAATCACATGATATTAACCAGTCAAAGTTGCTGACACATCCTTATGGGTTTTGAAAAGGGTGGAGTCAGGAGCGTGTTAGATTCCATGAGCTTCTAAAACGAAAGGAGCTTATTACATTATTGTAGCGTTTCTCAACCCTGGTGCTGGGCGACCCCCAACACTATACATTTTATGACTCCTTTATCTAACACAGCCATTTCAGGTCAGAGTTTGTTCTAATAAGCTCATGAGTCAAATCTGGTGTGTTTGATTAGGGAGACACACAAAATGTGCAGCGTTGGGGGGCACCCAGGACCAGGGTTGAGAAACAATGTATTATTGCATTAAATGCCCATTTACATCAAGAAGATAAAGTTTTAAAAACATTCATAATTAAAAAAAAGTAGAGGGTTTGCACTTACATCACGATTTGGTCAGTTACCCGAATGCACAGCCATATTAGCGATACTTAGATTTGTAAACAACAGCCTGGATTGCACGGTTAATGTAATATTGAGTACATTGTTGTGCTAATGTATGCTGTCTAAACTATCAAAAAGTGGAAGCTGCTAAATCATATAGAGAGCAATATTATTATATTAGCCTAATTATATTAGCCTATTATATAAGATATTAGCCTAATATTTCACCTACCTGACCGGAAATAAGAATAAACATTAATGTTGTCAGGATTCTTGCCCTGGAAATCCTGGTTCAGTTTGGGCAACCACAAATGCCTACTGTTCCTCAGTTTTGTAATCTTCTCTTTGATTTGTTGTAACTTTAGGCAGTCTATAGCCTCCAAATGTTTTTCCTGCTCCAACCAGTTAGTACAGCCCAAAACATGACAGTAACTGACCATTTTCAGCAGCAATAATCAGCAAAATATGCCAGTTTTGTTCTGTTTGGTGGCATTGTTTACTATCTGTGCTGCCAATATGGCCGATTGATGATGCGTCTTTTTCCTGAGGATTTCCTGTAGTTAAATTTTAACTTCAGATTGGATGTTCTTCTGTTCTGGTCTCCACAGGGACCCATTCAAATAGCGCCCTTTTGTTTTTAATGCTAACGTTGGCAGCTTTGTGTCATCTACACATTCAATAAACTTTGAGGAGTGAGGCACTGACAGATGACGCTCATTGCGACATTGCAAAGTGATGGAGCTATGTGGTTTTAAAAACATTTGAATAGGTTTAACTTTAGATCGGAATATACGATAATTTGACTAGAAACACTGGAGACCGGAAATGCAAAGCATACTTCAGGAATAACTTTTATAGAGAATAGGGCACACATCACAACTATAACAACAATGACACAGTGTATGAAAAATGATAAAAACATGAGCAGCCAACAATAATCTATTCTATTTTAAGAGCTTAAGGATTTAGAGATAACTTTTGTAATAAACAGAGTTATTGTGCATTGGTGTGGACACTAGTTATCATTACAGTACAAGCCTTAAAGGGATAGTTCACCCAAAAATAAAAATCGTCATTAATTACTTGCCCTCATGTCGTTCAAAACCTGCAAGACCTTTGTTCATCTTCGGAACACAAATGAAGGTATTGTTGATGAAATCCGAGAGCTTTCTGACTCTGCATAGATGGCAATGTAACAAAGTGTTCCCAGGCCCAGAAACGTAGTAAGAAATTCTGTAAACCGGTCCATGTCACGTGGTACTCTTGATATAATTACGGTTCAATTACTGATGTCATTTTTTTAACCAGTATCCTTACTACGATTCTGGGCCTGAGAACATTTCAGTTGCATTGCTGTCTATGCATGGTCAGAAAGCTCACAGATTTCATCAAAAATATCTTAATTTGTGTTCTGAAGATGAACAAAGGTCTTTCAGTTTAGGAACGACATGGCGGTGAGTAATTAATGAAATTTGGGTGAACTATCACTTTAAGGGCGACAGTTTATAAAGTGTTAATAACCATTTTAAATCTATGAGAAGTCCAAACCACAGCTAAAACCATAAGAGCACAGATATCGGTGGAATAACTGAATACATTTTTCCAGCAGGTGAATTAAGAATCAGAACTTGGCTGTTAACAGAATTAAGAATGGGAGGTGGATTCTGATTGGCTTTCAATGTTAGTATCGTTTATCAGCAGGAAACTTACCTACTTTAGAGTTAATAAAAGTTATCATGAACATTGTAATGTTCAAAGCGGATGTCATGACAAATGTCAGAAGACCAGGAAGATTTTACAATAAGTGGTTCATTCATAAATCCGTAAGATCATACCTTCATGCTGAGGAAATGCAATCCGAAATACAGAAGTCAACGAGCTCAGTGCTGAAAAGGGTTGTGGCTACATAAGGTCTATTTAGTGCCAGAAAAAGCGCACTCAGTAATTGTTCCAATTAAACACTTTACACACAAAGGAACACCACTTTGAGAAATATTATTTAAATTACTTATGCTCCCATGAAAAAATTAATAAAAATCAAATTAATTAGAATTCGCTTTGAATTCGCATCAGTCCTCCTATCAGAGGTTGTTTTACTACATTGAGTGGGTTGCCTCATCATTGGCAATAATAAATATTGGCATAATAAATATTATATTTCACGTAAGCCCTTAAAGGGATAGTTCACCTAAAAATGAAAATTCTATCATTAATTACTCACCCTCATGTTGTTCCAAACCCATAAGTCATTCGTTCATCTTCAGAACACGAAATAAGATATTTTTTAATGAAATCCAAGAGCTCTCTGACCCTGCATAGACAGCAAGAGTAGCGTCCAGAAATGTACCGAGAACATCAACAAAATTGTCCATGTAACATCAGTGGTTCAACTGTAATTTTATGAAGCTACGAGAATTCTTTTATTCAACCTTTTTTGTCGACCCTAGCTTCATAAAATTAAGGTTGAACTGTGCGTAAACTTAGGTATCAGTTTATGGTCCAAAATAACTATTGGCTTAAATAAAAGTCAGTGCTCCTTTAAATGTAGATTAAAGTTTTTGTTTTTTCTTGTCTGTTGATCTCAACCCTCAGTCTGACATGTACATTGAGTCATGTATTCTGTCTCCACCAGTGCCTGTAGCAGGGTGAATCAGAATGGGAGACAAGCCGATTTGGGAACAAATAGGATCCAGCTTTGTGCAACATTACTATCAGCTGTTTGACACAGACAGGACTCAACTTGGATCGATATATGTGAGTAACGCATTAACCTCTTCTCTTCAGGATAGTTGTCTCTTGACTAGTCCCTTAACCAGGAGAAATGTTTTACTGTCTCTGCCTTGCCATCATGTTAGTGTTCAAAGCGTCACTTGGTTTATGTCTTGCAGAGTGACGCTAGATGCCCAGTAACAAACAAGTTTTGTCGTGTGTTCAGCAGAGGAGTCTTTTCAGGCCAGAAATGTGGTTCTATGCTGGACCTTTAAAAAGAGAGCCTAAAGTGCTCATACATAAACAACATATAAAATATGTTAAAGGACCACTCTACTTTTATTGAAAATAGGCTCATTTTCCAACTCCCCTAGAGTTAAACAGATGAGTTTTAACGTTTTCAAGCCATTCAGCCGATCTCTGGGTCTGGCGGTAGCATAGCCTAGCATAAATCATTGAATCTGATTAAACGGTTAGCATCAAGTTTAAAACTTGACTCTTCTGTAGTTACATGTACTAAGGCTGACAGAAAATGAAAAAGTTGTGATTTTCTAGGCTGATATGGATAGGAACTATACTCTCATTCCGGCGTTATAGTCAAGGAACTTTAGTGGCGTACCATGGGTGCAGTAGGCGCAGTGAGATTAAACAGCACCTGAATATAGTCCTCAGCTAGGTAACTTCCAGCACGACCGGTACTAAGCCACTAAGCGTAAAATAGCTGGGGACTATATTCAGGTGCTGCGTAATATCATTGCGTCTGCTGCACCCGTGGTATGGCAAAGTTCCTTGATTATTACGCCGGAATAAGAGTATAGTTCCTATCCATATGAGCCTGGAAAATCACAACTTTTCATTTTCTGTCGTTCATAGTAAGCGATGTAACTACAGAAGAGTCAAGTTTTAAATAGATAAAATATAAAAAAAAACGTTGGTCATTTTTGAGCAAGATGCTAACGGTTTAATCGGATTCAATGATTTATGCTAAGCTTTGCTAAAAGTGCTACCACCAGACCTGGAGATCGGCTCAGTGGATTCGAAAACTGTAAAACTTATTTGTTTAACTCTAGGGGAGTTGAAAATTTGCCTATTTTCAAAAAAAGTAGTGTGTTCCTTTTAAACAATACTGATATTGGGGGGATATTTGTTAAAGGGATAAATAACCCAAAAATTACAACTCTGTCATTAATTACTTATCTTCATGTCGATGCAAACCTTTAAGACCTTTGTTCATTTTCAGAACACAGATTTTTGATGAAATCTGAGAGCTTTTTGACCCTGCATAGACAGCAATGCAACTGACATGTTCAAGGTCCAGAAAGGTAGTAAGGATTAAAATAATCCATGTGACATCAGTGGTTCAGCCGTAATTTTATGAAGCTACGACAATACTTTTTGTGCAGAAGAAAACAACTTAAAACAGTTTCTTCTTTTCCATTACAGTCAACACGTGTTCACAAGAGTACCACAACGCTGAATAAAGTTGCTATTTTTGTTTTCTTTGCGCAAAAAAAAATATTCTCACAGCTTCATAACATTATGTTTGAACCACTGATGTCACATGGACTATTTATTTGTATCTCTTACTACCTTTCTGGACCTTGAACTTGCCAGTTGCATTGCTGTCTATCCTGGGTCAGAAAGCTCTTGGATTTCTTTACAAATATCTTAATTTGTGTTCCGAAGATTAAAAAAGGTCTTATGGGTTTGGAACAACATGAGCGTGAGTAATCAATAACAGAATTTTCATTTTTGGGTGAACTATCCCTTTAAGTGTGTGTGTTTGTGTTTGTGTTTGTGTATATGTATGTACTGTTTTTATGTATAAACAGGCCACAGCACTGCTTCACTGTCTGGCTTCATACTGGCATCTTAAGCTCATCTACATGCTCTTTTTCTCTTGTCCTAGATTGATGCGTCATGCCTTACGTGGGAGGGTCAGCAATTCCAGGGAAAAGCGGCAATTGTCGAAAAGCTTTCCGTAAGTATTTGTGTATGTTTTGTTAGAGTTGAAGGTTTATTTAAAGTAGTTTGATAGTTTAGGGTTCATTTTCTCATTTCCTCTGTGTTCAGAGACTAACATCCACTTTTGAAAATAAAGGACTATAAACCAATACTGTAAAAAAAAAAAAAAAACCTCTAAAATCAGCCTATATATTGTGCATCCCTATTTAAATATTGATCAGATGTTTGATTATCATATGTACACTACCAGTAAACATTTTTGGACAATAAGATTTTAAATGTTTTTTTTTAAAGAAGTCTCTTCTGCTCACCAAGCCTACTTTTATTTTATTAAAAAATACAGAAAAAAACAGTAACATTTTAAAACATTTTAAAATATCTTATTTTTCTATTTGAATATATTTTCATTTATTTAAAATTTTAGTAGTAGAATTTATTCAGGAATCATTTGTAACATTATTAATGTCTCTATCATCACTTTTGTTTAATTTAAAGCATCCTTGCTAAATATATTATAAAATTAATAAAATATTAATTACTATATTATTATATTAATATTAATTTCTATCATTTCTTTCCCCCCAAAAAATATACTGGCTCCAGGCCTTTTGAATGGTGTAGTGTATACTGTTCAAAAGCTTTGTATTTCAGATAAATGCTGATCTTTGGATTTTTCTATTCATCAAAGAATCCTGAAGAAAATGTACTTAACTTTTTAAAATATTGATAATAATAATAATAATAATACTACATGTTTCTTGAACAGCAAAAGCATTTTAGAATGATTTCTGAAAAACCATGTGACATTGAAGACTGGAGTAATGATGCTGAAAATGTAGCTTTGAACACAGGCATAAATTACATACATGAAAATATATTCAAATACAAATCATTTCTTTTAAATTGCAAAAATATTTCACAATATTATGCTTTTGCTGTATTTTGGATCAAAACAATGCAGGCTTGGTGAGCAGGAGAGACTTATTTAAAAACATTCAAAATCTTACTGTCCAAAAGCATTTGACTGGTAGTGTATATGAAATATCTTCCAGTTTAAACAGTGATGATATATATTATATTTTCTTTTTCAGAGCCTGCCCTTCACAAAAATAGCTCACAGCATCACAGCACAAGACCACCAGCCCACCCCTGATAGCTGCATATTGAGTATGGTAGTAGGCCAACTAAAAGTAAGTATTTTCTAAATTTAAGTTTGACCTCTGACAGTTATGCTATTGCAGCAGCGCTTGAGGTGAACACTTATGTATGTGATAAGGTCTAGGAGGGCACTCTTCTCATTTGAAATGCATAACATCACCTTAATCCCATTGGCATTTAAAAAGAGAGCGGCCGTGGATGGTTTAAGCCTTTCTTGATTGCCCTCTCGCTCTACCTTACGTGACATATTACTGAGTAATCAAAGATTTCATATGCATTTCAGAGCTGTAGTATATGTGTGTTTGTCTGTCAGGCGGACGATGACCAGGTGCTGGGCTTCCACCAAACCTTTCTGTTGAAAAGTATCAACACTGCCTGGGTTTGCACCAACGAAGTCTTCAGGCTTGCCCTGCACAACCTTTGAGCTTAAAGGCTCTCGTGGTCACGTGGCCTTTCCTCCTACTCTTAATGTCTGTAAGGACCAGTGTCCGCTTGGGGTTACGCACACCGTACGGGCCTCTCTACTAACGGCTTTAAGCTGTGTTCAGATCAAGCGTCTGTGTGGATTGTCAGATCTGCTCATGGTGTGTTTAAGATTTTGTTTGCAACTTTGCAGCAACAAAACAACCGAAAGTCTGAATGACTGACCTTTCATGACATAATGTGTCCAACAATGTGACAAAGTGGAGAAAGGTTTAACTTAACCAGCACCAACTTGTTGTGGTGACTAACACCTGTTTCACGCATACTCCTTTTGGTGAAGAAGCCGCACTGGCTCATTGTGCTTTCACATAGGATGTGTTTGCAGTCTGCTGCTGATCTGCGGCTGTATACCACAAACACTACATTAATCCATTATTTTAATTTCAAATCAAAATATTGTTACTGGTTCTCTTTTTGCACAGTACAATAATACAGTCTTTCATAGGCACTCACGTTTACGTGCAATAAATATGTGACCCTGGACCACAAAACCAGTCATAAGGGTCAATTTAAGATTAATACATCAAGCTGAATAAATAAGCTTTCCATTGATGTATGGTTTGTTAGGATAGGACAACATTTGGCCGAGATACAACTATTTTAAAATTTGGAATCTGAGGGTGCAAAAAAATCAAACTACTAAGAAAATCGCCTTTAAAGTTGTCCAAATGAAGTTCTTAGCAATGCATGTTATTATTTTGATATATTTACAGTAGGAAATTTACAAAATATCTTCATGGAACATGATCTTTACTTAATATCCTAATGATTTTTGGCATAAAAGAAAAATTATGTGTTATACAGTAAATTTCATTTGTATGACTGGATTCCGCGATTCTGTCCGCATTTTCCAAATCGCAGAAATCATAGGGTCCCAAAAAGTAACATGACCTAATTGTTCAAAATGGGTGAAACATGGCATACTTCGGATCAAATATATTTTTGTTGAGCTTTTAAATTTGATTTATAAATATGATATGTGAATAAACAGGGATTGACTATTGGAGTAAAATAAGTGTTTTGAATTAGTTTTGAATTAGTTTTCCCTTGTTTTAAATATTGGTAATTTAGTAATTTTACTCTAGTTGTACTTTTAGTAATTTTAGTATTTAAACTTTCTTTTTATTTCAATAATAAAATAATGAAATGAGTGCAGTGTGTGCTAAAATGACAACTCTTAACAACAGAGCATTTATAACCTTGTGACTTCAATAAAATGATTGTTTGAGTTGCATCAGTATACGGCATGTATGTATTAAATAAAAATACACACATGCCACACACATGGGCATAATAAACTAATAAATGGCCAATTTGCATGACATAGGTGATGACTTGTGTTATGTGTGGTGATTCATTATTGAATATCATTTCAGTTTGGGACTAGGCTCAGTGTTTATGTGAGAAACTGACCCCGATTTCTTGTCACCACATTATGTCATGTTTTATTTTTGTTCCACCTTCACTGACCAAAATATGCAGTAATTATGTCAAGACATTATGTCCTTAGCTGGAAAAAGGTAAATATTGTGACAGACTATTAGCCTTTAACTTGCTGTGGTTCTTTAAAAGAATTCAGTTCACTTCAGAATAAACCTTTCCTGATGATTTACTCACCCCCATGTCATCCAAGATGTACATGTCTTTCTTTCTTCAGTCGAAAAGAAATTAAGGTTTCTGAGGAAGACATTCCAGGACTTTTCTCCATATAGTGGACTTCAGTGGGAATCAGTCAGTTGCAGTTTCAGCAAAACAATATTTTTTAGCAAAACAATCTTTTTTTTATTATTTATTTTATTTGTATCACATTTCTATACTTTTTAACCACAAATGCTTCTTTTGCACTAGCTCGACTTCACAAATTACGTAATTACATTAGAAAAGTCGTAAGTGGTTAGTTCTTCGGTTCAAAAAGGTAGGGTCCGCTCTTAAAAATAAAAGTTCCCAAAGGGTGTTTTTGCTGTGATGCCATAGCAGAAGCGTTTTTGGATCTCCAAAGAACATTTCAGTAAACAGTTCCTAAAAGAACCATTTTGGAGAATATTTTTTTTGACTATAAAGAACCTTTTCTGCATTTGAAAGGTTCTATGGATGTTCAAGGTTCTTTATAGAACCACTGATGCCAATAAAGAACATTTATTAGTTGAGCTAGTGCAAGACAAGCATTTGTAGTTGAAAAGTATATACATTTTTATTTTTTGTTAAAGAAAATGACAGATTGTTTTGCTAGATAAGACCCCCATTCCTCAGCTGGGATTGTGTAGAGCCCTTTGAAGCTGCATTGAAACTGCAATTTGGACCTTCAACCCGCCGATCCCCATTGAAGTCTACTATATGGAGAAAAATCCTGGATGCAGCGTTTGTCTTTCTGTAGCTGAACTAATATGTTTTGAAACTTGCTGAAAAACTAACAGCATTTGAATATTAACCTACTTTAATTCTCTTGTTGTTTAACTGAGTTGTATAAGAACCACCGTTTAAATCTTCTCTCTGTTTCTGCTTTGTCAAGGCAGATGATGACCCCATCATGGGATTCCATCAGAGCTTCATCCTGAAGAACATTAACGAGGCGTGGGTTTGCACCAATGACATGTTCCGCCTGGCGCTGCACAATTTTGGTTAAACGCCCCATGGCTAGCAGGAGGGAAGTGGGGGAAGGTGGAGGATGGGGTTCCGCCCCGATGACGCCTGAACCTGTCAATCAGCCCTTCATTCATCACACTCAAGAAACGCCACCGGATTACAGCTGTCAATCACAGAAAAACATGCAGGCGTATACAGTACTGCCTCGCCTCCAGAAATGACATGTTTCTTTGCTGAAAGCCCACACATCCATCAAACTGACCCCTTTTCCTTCGCCAACCTGCATGATGATGGGGAGCTTAAATATCAGAGGACGCCCTGACCAGGACAAATACGTATTAACCTAACCTCGGCTGTTTGATATTTACATTTTAGTTGCTGATTTTTGACTTTGGAATAACAACCGTCTTACTGTCTCTCTTTGCTTTAGTACAAAGTGTGTTAAGCTTGTTTTTAGAATATGCTCCTTGAAGTTTAAATCTCATTTTTTTGTTTTCGCCCCACTTGAAAATTGGTGTGATGTCAGGTTGCTCTAGCTATCCAAAGAACACCACCCTAATTTCCCCTCAGACCAGTGTGCTTCCCACTTTCTGCTCACTGCTCTCTGTGACAATAATTACCAAGCCACGATACACAATAAAACCTTTGACTTTTTCTTAACAATGTCATCATCTTGTTCATCCCCCTGTCTGGTTTTGCGTCTACCCTTTTTTCCCCTTTTCTATGCTTGCCTTTTCATGTTTTTGATACTGCTTCATATTAAATTCTCTCATTAAGATTATAGATTTGAGCAGAGCAGAAAACAGTGGAGCTGTTATTTCTCTTTTTACAGGTGGCCAGTGTTTCCTGAAGCAGTTGGCTATGATTAGCAAAGGATTACATCTTTTTCCTAACCCTAAAAATGATAGAATCATAAATGGATGCTCTTTTTGAAAAGAGAAAAAAAACATAACCATAAGCATCCTCCAGTTTGCCAAGGTTAAGAAGTTTGAAACGACAAGAACAAAAAAAAAAAAGCCCAGATGAATCTTCTCAGCGCTTTTATTCTTTCATTTACCCTTTCTGTTTTAGTTCAGAGGTTTCCCCCGTTTTCCACTGATAAAAATCTTAACGTAATGAGATGTGGGATGTTATGTTTCATAAGCTTGTATGAATGTAAATGTCATCCAGTTTGTAGTGTGGCCAAAGCTGTTATTACCTTCCATATTTAGGCTTATATTTTGACATATCCAGTACAAGAAGGATCACAGACACAAAGCCTTTGTGGGAATAAGCGGTGACTATTTTCTCATTTCCACAAAATGTTTACACTAAAGGAGTTATGTTGAGTGTTTAGGATTAGAAAACCATATTCACAAAATATGAAGGCCTTTGTGCCAAGCGATGGTACAGATATTTTAGAAAGATGTCTTCTGCGTTGTAGCTTTTTGCACTGAAATAACTAGACAGATCTGCTAGAACATCAGTCTAATGAGTCACATTCTTGCATTATATATTTTTGCTGGAACACATGTATTGTACACATACTTCATACTTGCTTGACCCTGCAGATATCCACTCTTTCTGTGGTTTAAGGGGAAGAGCAAAACAAAAGAAGACTTGATTTTCCCTTCGAAAACAATAGTAACACAATGTGAATACAGTAAGAGACTACTTCAGCTGCCTAACGTTACATGTATGTGGAAATAAAGGAGATCAAAGTAAAGTGTGCTGTAATGTTATTTCTATAGATGGAGGAGGGGATTTTCTGACGACTACTTGTACTTAAAAAGTCATGATAATACGTTTGATGATTATAATAAAGCGCTAGTAGAATGTAAATATGAAATTGTGATTTCTAAACTCAGATTATTTTATAGAAAATTAAATTCAAGAGTGCACGTCAAGTGAGCTGATTCACTCCGGAACCGAAGAAATCCTGCCAGCAGGGGCGGGGGAATGAAATGCAGTGAACGCTCGACGGAAGTTGACGGACGATTGCGAGCTTTTATGAGGGGCGAGCTCAGACACAGAATTAAACTATTGAGAATTTGACAGTTTCCAGTGATTCAATCCCCCCTTCCCTACTCTATGGCTTCCAGTTCCAACATGGACATAGAGGGCGCGACTCAGCACCTTCGGGATATCTTAAAATTGGATCGTCCCGGTAATTCGGCCGGTAAGTTGCCGGGGAAAGGAGCAGCTAGGCCGCGGCGCGGTGATGCTGCGCAGCGCTTGATTTCAGGGCAAGCCACCTGACTATAGTCGCTCAAAAACGCGGGACACCGCTTTCTACATTTTATAAATAGTAAACATCATGCTTTGTATATTAATGTGATTTAAATAACATGAGGAGTAACGTAACATGTACGGTCTGAAGTCATGCTGGCGCAGCAGCAGCTTTTGCTCAGAAAGAGTCGAGTAAAATTGCGACATGAGCATAAATAAATATTCAAGAGTTTAATGCATTTCATATTCATAACTATGCAGTGACTTGATAACTGAGATATTATATGTTTCTTGGAGAGGACATGTCAAGTCAAAAACACGGTTTCAAAACCTGTTCAACTTTTTGAGCATCATTACTGAGTTCTGCCTTTTGTTAGAACAATATTTATACAATATGTCACACACATTATATATGAAGAGTTCCGACGCAAAACCCCCTAAAAGCCATCTAGGTCAAAAATTAGATAATGATACTGAGTGAATTATCTGGACACATTAAACGTCCATCAAATACTTTTACTGCAAACTCGCTAATATCCCACCCTTAGCCCAATGAGAAGTCCCACTACTTGCATATAAAGCTATACATCGGAGCCTGATAAAAATGCATTTTTTTTTTAAGAAAATTGTCAGATGGATTTAAAAGCTTTTGCATCTGAACTCTTCATATACATATTTAAATGCATACATTTAAATATATAAATGTATTTGTTCTGAAAAAAAACAACAATAAATATGCACTAATTGGAGGGGGAATGTTAGTCAAGCATACATGGTGATGCACAACTGACATCTTTTTAATACATATCGTTTTTATGACTTGATTTATCTGTCATATAATTCCACAGAGCCCTCTTTGGTAGAGAGCCAGAGAAAACCATCTTTCAATGGAGAGTTGAACGGTGTTCTTGGAGCCGATCTTCTCGGAGCAGGGAGTCTTGCTGCAATGGTGGAGCCAACGACTCACAACTCAGACAAACTTAATGGACAGGACACACAGACCATGTATGTTTTGCTTCCGTTAACACTGTATTTTATGTTCATTTAGTAATTATTTAGTAAACGGTTAATGTTATCATATTGTCATTATCATCTTATGAACTGTAATTCTTATATATTAGACATGTAAAATGTTTTGTTTTATAATATTTACACTACCATTCAAAGGTTTGAGATTGGTGAGTTTTAATATACTATATTATATATTTTTAGCAGTCATTACTCCAGTCTTCAGTGTCACGTGATCCTTCAAAAATCATTCTGATGTGTTTATTTTTATGCACAAGAAACATTTCTTCTTACTAATGTTGAAAACAGTTATGCTGTTTAATATTTTTGTGGAAACAGTGATGAATAGAAGGTTCAAAAGAACTGCATGGAAATCTTGCAATAGAGATGTTTTGTAACCTTTTAAATAGCATTACTGGCACTTTTCAATGGTTTTAATGCATCTTTGCTGAATAAACTTTAATTTATTTTTTAAAAATCCTTTTGACGTAAAACGTTTGAACAGTAGAGTACGTTGAGTGAGCAGGGCTTTATATATAACTTTAGAATCAGTAAGAATTTTAAAGTTTTAAAATGTTTGTTAAGCTCATCAAGGGTGCATTTTATTTGATCATATTGCAAAAAAATTTAACTTGTGAAATATTATTGCTATTTAAAATAATTGTCTTCTATTTTAATATACTTTAAAATATAATTTATTCCAGCAAAACTGAATTTTCATCAGCCATTACTCCATGATTTCATGATCCTTCAGAAATCATTCTAATATGCTGATTTATTATCAATGCTGGAAGCAGTTGTGCTCCTTAATATTTTTTGTAAACTCTGTTTTTTTTGTTTTTTTTTCAGCATTCTTTGATGAATAGAAAGTTTAAAAGAACTGTCAGTATTTAGTTTTTTCTTTTTGTGAAAGAAATTAATACTTTTACTCAGCAACGTTGTGTTAAATTGATAAAAACTGGTAGTAAAGATTTTAGTTTTTAGAATAAATGCTTTTCTTTTGAACATTTTATTCATCAAAGAATCCTGAAAAAAGCATCACAGGTTCCAAATAAAATATTAAGCAGCACAACTGTTTCCAACATTGATAATAAATCAGCATATTAGAATGATTTCTGAAGGATCTTGTGACACTGAAGACTGCTGTAGTGACTGTTGAAAATGTTAGTTTTGTCACATAAAAAAGTATATATTTTAAAATAGAAAACCATTATTTTTAATTGTGAAAATATCTCAATGCTACAGTTCTTTTCTATATTTTTGATTAAAAAAAAGCAGCCTTTGTGAGCATAAGAGACAAATCTATATATATGAAGAGTTCAGATGCAAAAGCCTCTAAATCCAGCTGACATCTTTCTTTAAAAAATGCATTTTTATCAGGCTCCAATATATAGGTTTCTATGTAAGTACCGGTACTTCTGATTGGGCTGAGGGTGATATTTTAGCGATTTTGAAGTAAAACCTGATTTTGCGTCTGAACTCTTCATATATATATACACACATTATTAGAGCTCTTTATTGTCAGTAAATCCATATGTCTCTTTTTTTTCTTTTTTTTTCTGTTCCAGCTGCCTTTCAGGAGACGATGGGTCCACCTGTCTCCCCATCAGAGCAAACAATGTGGAAATTGTGTCCAGTCGTGACTCAAGCATTGACAGTAAGGCTCGCGGCAGCAACAAGGTGTGTAAATTAATAAGCTTGTGAAAAACACTTTATTTATTTATTTATTACCAGTTCAAGGTTTCACGATCATGGAAAACCTAGAAAATCAGGCCTTGAATGTGTCAGAAAGCTTTCAGATTTCATCAAAAATATATTTTTGGGTGAACTATCCCTTTAATTTTGTATTTCCATCTTTGCAAAAGTAATTTGAAATTAATAAAATCATGAAAACTATGGAAACTAGTCTTCTAGTCAGTAATTCTTCAACTAGTGCTCAGGCATGAAATATTTACTTGGCTAGAAATCTCTAAAACGAACTATTGGGAAAGGCGTAAAGATTAATAGGTCAAAGTCTTTTTTTCTTCATGACTTGTTTTACAGGTTAAAATTCAGCCAGTGGCCAAATATGACTGGGAGCACAAGTATTACTATGGCAACTTAATAGCCGTTTCCAACTCATACTTGGCTTATGCCATCAGAGGTCAGTTTGCAATCTGTCTTTGTCCGTGGCTCATTTAGCACAGTCTTTTGAATAAAATGTTGATGGGTTTCAGCTGAATGGTTTGTAATTGTTTTTCGTTCACAGGTGCAAACAATCATTCTATGATCCGAGTGCTGCGGCTGGGCTCGACAGAGCGTTCCCTGCTGAAGGGCTTTACTGGTGCAGTCACAGACCTTGCTTTCGCCCACTTGGACTCCACACTGTTGGGCTGCGTGGATGAGGCTGGAAACATGTTCATTTGGCAGCTCACTAGCCACAGCAGCAAAATACAGTATCCTCTGTAGATTGAACAGGAATTATGATTATGATGGTCAATAGTTTTTGAACAGTAAGATTTTCTTCTTCTGCCTCTTCTGCTCACCAAGCCTGCATTTTTTATTTGAAGTACAGCAAAAACAGTAACATTTTGTAATATTTGTACTATTTAAAATAACTGTTTTCTGTTTGAATATATTTTTAAATGTAATTTGTTCAGCTGATTTCAAAGCTGAATTTTTAGCATCATTACATAATCAGTCACGTAATCCAGAAATAATTTTAATATTCTGATTTGCTGCTTGAAAAACGTTTAATATTATTATGTTGAAAACTTATGTTTTTTCAGGGGTTTTTGATGAATAGAAAAAAGAACAGCATTTATCTGAAATAAAAATCTTTTGCAACATTATAAATATCTTTATCATCACTTTTGATCAATTTAAAGCATCCTTGCTAAATAAAAGTGTTCATTTCTCTCATTCGCCAAAAAGTAAAATAAAAATTATACTCACTCCAAGCTTCATCACAGAATCCTAAAAAAATACTCAACTGTTTTAAATATTGATGAAAATAATAATAATAAAAAATGTTTCTTGAACAGCAAATCAGCATATTAGAATGATTTCTGAAGGATCATGTGACACTGAAGACTGGAGTAATGATGCAGAAAATTTAGTTTTAATCACAGGAATAAATTACATTTGAACATATATTCAAATAGAAAGCAGTTATTTTAAATGGTAAAAATAAAAATATTTTTTATTTGCTGTATTTTACATCAAATAAATGCAGGCTTGGTGGGCAGAAGAGAATTATTTTTAAAAAAAACATAAAATCTTACGGTTTAATACTTTTGACTGGTAGTGTATTTTTTGACTTGTTACTAAATCATCAGATTGTTGAAGGTTTTAGACCACTAATGAAGTTTTAATAAAGTCAAACTTTGTATTTATTTCTATATATAGTAAAAGTCTAGATCTACATGTATTGTAGTACAGTGCTAATGAGCAGGTGAACTGTGATATTTCTCCTTAACATTGATGTTTCTTAGAGATGAAGTGATTGTTCACATCCGAAGGCCTGAGGACACACCACTAAATTCCAACCGCAGACTCATCTGGTGTCCCTTCATCCCGGAGGACAATGATGAGAATCCAGAGGATGCGTGTCAGACATTAGCGCTTCTTCATGAAGACAGAGTATGTCTTCTCTGGAATTTGACAGTTTTATCACTTTCTTTCTAAAGTGTCCACATAATATTAGTTTTGAAGTGTTTTTAACACTATTACTCTTTTAACTGGATTTTTTTTTTTTTTCAAACTTGTAGGCTGAGGTTTGGGACCTTGACATCCTCCGATCCAATAACAGTTCATGGCCTGTGGATGCCACTGAACTGAAAGAGGGTTTCATCACCATTAGAGGACACACAGCAGTAAGTCCTGCTGTCTTTTGGCTTAATGCTGTGTCTGCAGTATTGTATTAACTAATTAAGAAATTACATTTAATGTAACTACTGTAGCACATGGATGAGTTATAGGGTGTAATGTTTATGATTAAATGTATTTCTGTTTCTGCAGCGCATTAGTGAAGGAGCGCTGTCTCCTGATGGCACCGTCTTGGCCACAGCCAGTCACGATGGATATGTAAAGTTTTGGCAAATCTATATTGAAGGACAGGACCAACCCAGGTATATGTCTGAGATGTTATGAAATGAAACATAGTCTGTTCAAAATTTGGGATCAGTAAGATTTTATTTTTGAAAGAAAGAAAAAGAGATACTTTTATTCAGCAAAACTGCATTTAATTAATCAAAAGTGACATTAAAGGAATTTAAAAGTGCATATACCATTGAGATCAAAAGTGAGAATCTGCAACATTTCAATTATGTTTCCAAAATAAAAGGGATCCTGCAAAATGCATGTTATTTTTTATGTAGTACTGACCTAAATAAGATATTTCACATAAGACATTTACATATAGTCCACAAGAGAAAATAATAGTTGAATTTATAAAAAATGAATGCAACTATTACAGAAGGTTCAAACGCTCACTGATGCTCCAGAAGGAAACATGATGCATTAAGAGCCAGGGGTGTAAACTTTTGAATGGAATGAATGAATTTTTATTGTTTTGCCTAAATATAATTTTTTTTTTCATTTAGTACTGCCCTTCAAATAAGTTAAGAACTGTCCTTCAAAATAAGTTACATTTACCCTGATCTACAAATTCAAAAAAGTTTTCACCCCCTGGCTTTTAATGCATTGTGTTTCCTTCTGAAGCATCAGTGAGCATTTGAACCTTCTGTAATAGTTGCATATGACTCCCTCAGTTGTCCTCGGTGTGAAAAGATGGATTTCAAAACCATACAGTCATTGTTGGAAAGGGTTCAAATAAACAAAAATGCTGACAAAAAAAAAAAACTGAATTTGTGTTGAAGCAGCAAGCAGTTTAACTGTTTAGGACAAAAAAGGGACTCATGAACAACTATCACTAAACAAAACACAGCTGTGGATCATTCAGGTAACAACACGGTATTAAGAATCAAGTATATGTAAACTTTTGAACAGGGTCATTTTATGAATTCAGCTATTATTTTCTCTTGTGGACTATATGTAAACGTCTTGTATGTGAAATATCTTATTCAGGTCAGTACTAAATAAAAAATAACATGCATTTTGCACAATTCCTCTTATTTTGGTAAAATAATTAACATTTTGCAGTTACAATTATGTAAACATTTATTGCTTCTAGGTTTCAAGGAAAAAATATGCTAATATATAAATTTACAATATGTCTGGTTTACTGTTTTGGGTGTACAATATAAACATTTAACTGTAATTACCACATAAATTGTCATATGATAGTTCATATACTGATGTTAATAGTAAGTATTAACAATACTACAATAATAGTTTGTAATCCTAGTTCAATTGTTTTTTTGTTTTTTGTTTTTTTGTCTTGTGATGTTTTCCTATAATTGAATCGATTACTTTGTTTAAAAAAAAAAAAAAAAAAACTAAGTGTCCTTGATTTTTTTTTTTTTTTTTTTTTTTGCAGATGCCTGCATGAATGGCAGCCACATAATGGACGGCCTCTTTCTTGCCTGCTCTTTTGTGACAACCACAAAAAGCAAGACCCAGAGTGAGTATGAAGCTCTCATAATCTTCTGATCCAAATTCAGTCATCAGGGAATCTGACACTGGGCTTTAAGCTGTCTTAAGTTTAAAGCTGTCTTAAGTTTAAAACTGTCTTTACTTGAAATTGTGTCCTAGACACATGCTATACATTTAATTTACCATCTATTTTCTTCTGAAGAGTTCCTTTCTGGCGCTTTCTGATCACTGGAGCTGATCAGAACCAGGAACTGAAGATGTGGTGCACTGTGTCATGGACGTGCTTACAAACCATCAGGTCTGTTTACTGTCTGTTTGTTCGATGTACCTGAAGCTATGTTATTTGGTGGTGTTCAAGCTTAAGCATAAAACTTTCTCCTCTGTGGATATTATAGCCTAAATTTGTGAATTTGTATGTTTCAGGTTTTCTCCAGATCCATTCAACAGCGGTGTGCTACCCAGCCTGAAGGCCAGTTTGGACCTGTCTGCAGAATTTCTCATTCTCAGTGATGTTCAAAGGAAGGTCTGGCTCATTATTATTTTAGATTTCCAATATACATATTTTTTTTTATTTCCTCCAATAGTCAGTGTTTAATGGTTTTATAAATGTAACAATTAAAAAAGGATGTGTAATCAAAATGTAATAATTCATTAGTTTTAAGTTTTCATTAGTTCACAAGTTTTAACAATAGTAATGCCCCGATTCTTTTGTTTTCAGAAATTGTTTTCATTTCTCTAGATTCAATGTGTTATGCTGCAAGATATATTTTTAATCAAAAACGTGAAGTGAGCTCTAAGCAGTAGAAATTTAAATGCAGAGACACAGACGCTGAAAAGTGGGTAGTAGACAAAACTTTGTACAGCCTTTATCTTATATTCTTCCAAATTTAGACAAATTCCTTGATGTGCCACAAAATAATGTATATTTAATTTTTTCCAGCTACTTACTGCCATACAGCCTCTTTTCCGCATCGTAGAAACCTTAGGGCCTAGGTTTTGTTTACTTGCTCTCATTACAGTCCATTACTGACTTTCTTCAGTAGAAACCAAAAGAAGTTATTTTGCCAAATGTCTTTGTGTCTTATTTCCATACAAATGAAATACAAGTCATTATTCCCTGAAAAACGCTCCCACTGGTTTGGCTCTGAAATCAGTCAAGAATCAATGCCATTTAAAATCACTGACATCAAACCTTATGCAAAACATCTTCAAGCAGGAAGTGTGAACTCTTATCATTGTCTCATATCAGAAAGGACTAAAAAAATAGGTCAATCTGTAAGTTTTTGGAATTTCAGAAATGTGGACAGGTAGAAAGATGAGTAGTATAGAAGCAAATTAAGCACGGTCACGCCAGCATGTGTCCTGGTCAGTAGGATTCTTAAGCTTAGAACAATGTTGCTCTTACAACAAGGTTGTTTTTTAGCAGCTGATTCTGGGTTGTCTGTTTGATATGTAGGTGTTGTACGTCATGGAGCTGCTACAGGATCAGGAAAAAGGCCGTGCCAGCTTCACTGCAGTTTCAGAGTTTCTGCTTACACACCCTGTGCTCAGCTTCGGCGTACAAGATGTTTCCCGTGCCCGACTGCGCCACACTGAGGTCCTTCCCCCTGATGAGGAAAGTGAGAGCATGACGACAGGTCAGTTCCTTTCCTTATTTTTCACACCAGCTTTGTGTATGCAAATGTTTGAAGCCTTGCTTTAAGTTGTGTGAAGATGCGTTCAGTTGATGCTTTCTAATATTTTTTCTAAATATCATCTCGCAGAAGGAAACCAAGGACCCTCGGAGTCCAAATCTGGAATCCAGATTAAACTCTACTGTGTGCATACAAAGTGAGTTATTCTGATTAAAAAAGCTCGCTTGATGAAGACGTGAGTGTTTGCATTCAGATCTGTGGTGATGCAACACACTCTTCTGCCCACAGATCACTACAGGATGTGCAGATCTGGTTCCAGCCCAATCAGGGGGCCTCATCCTCCCTCTTCATGCCTCAGTCTGGATCACAGGATGGCTTTGGTGAGTCTAGAAATGGGTACTCTTACTTTATGCATGTGTTTCCTAGACTGCCACTGCTGAATCTACAGTGCTATAGCAAAGGAAATATATTTAAGCTAATTTTGGTGAAAAAGAAAATGGTGTACTTGTTTATTTTAAAAGGGACATTTAGATGCAAAGTTCACTTTTACATGATGTTTGCATATACAGTGATGTGAAAAAGTTAGGACACCCTATTGAATTCCATGGTTTTCTGTATCAGGACATAATAAAAAATGATATGGTCCTTGGCAGGAACAAATCCTCAGATAAACATTACATGACAGATCACACTGTGTCATTATTTATTTAACAAAAAATAAAGCCAAGATGGAAAAGCCATGTGTGACAAAGTTAGGACACCCTATGATTCAATTGCTTGTAGATCCACTTTTAGCAGTAATTACTTGAAGTAATAATTTCCTGTATGACTTTATCAGTCTCTCACATCATTCTGGGGGAATTTCAGCCCACTCTTCTTTACAACGTTGCTTTAGCTTATTGAGGTTCGTGGGCGTTTGTTTATGGACAGCTCTCACCGCAACATTTGAGGTCTGGACCTTTGACTGGACCATTCTTTTCTTTTCAGCCGTTCAGTTGTAGATTTACTGGGGTGCTTGGGATCATTGTCATGTTGCATGACCCAATTTTGGTCAAGCTTTAGCTGTCAGACGGATGGCCTCACATATGACTTTGGATATTTTGGTATACAGAGGAGTTCATGGTCGCCTCAATGACTGCGAGGTCCCCAGGTCCTGTGGCTACAAAACAAGCCCTCCACCTGCGTGTGTGAGTTTTGGGACAAAGTCAAACGACATTGTTCTATACGTCTTCTAGAATGGTTTGTTCAGATGCAACTTTGCAAACCTAAACCATGCTGCCATGCTTTTTTTTTTTTTTTTTAGATAGAAGAGATTTTCTTCTGGCAAGCCATCCAAAAATGCCATACTGGTCGCATATTTTCTAATTGTACTATCGTGAAATTTTTCATTTAAAATGTTAACTGAGGCCTGTCGAGTGTGTGGTGAAGTTCTTTGGTTGTCTGCCAATTCTTTGAGTATTACATGGTCTAATCTTGGGGTGAACTTCTTGGGACATCCACTCCTGGGAGAATTGGTGTCTGTCTTAAATGTCTTCCACTTGTGAGTAACCTTCCTCACTGTGGAATGATGGACTTCAAATTGTTTGTAAAAATGCTGTGTTACACTTCCCAGATAGATGGCAGCAACAATTGCTTCTTCAAGATTATTGCTGCTGTCTTTTCTTTTTGGGATTGTGTTAACACACACATGAAAGCTCCAGACCAGCAAACTGCCAAAATGTCTGCCTTTATGGAAGGGCTGATGCTGATGATCAGTTAATCAAAGGCATTTGATTAGCAGTGTCTAACTGCTATTTACCCTCTTAAATCCTATGTTAAGAGTCAGGGTGTCCTAACTTGGTCACACATGGCTTGTCCATTTTGGCTTTATTTTTATTAAATAAATAATGACATGGTACAATTATGTATTGTTGTTCATCAGAGGTTTTACTTTCCAAATGTTAAGACCTGCCAAGCAACAGATATTTTTTATTATGTCCTGATACAGAAAACCATGGCATTCAATAGGGTGTCCTTTTTCACTTTTTCAACTTTTTCACATGATTGTAAATGTGTCTTAGCAGTGTGTGGAGAATCCAATCACATTCATTTAAAAAAAAAAAAAAAACTAGACAGTCTCAGTTATCAAGCAGTTTTGATTTTCTGAGCAGTATGATGTCATACTGTTCAATGACTCCCCACAACTGCTGATGGACAGCCCTATATTAGCATATTTCCACAAATTCATATTTCCACCCCCACCTATCTGCTGTTTTCTCTGCACTCGAGCAACTGTAGCAATAACGTCTCGTTATCAATGTAGATGTTTTGTAGTTAGATGTAAAAGTGAACACACGAGTCTGTGAACAAAGCTGCTTTTGACAAGGTAAAAAGGTGTTTTAAACAGCCTTTGAGGAATTTTAATCAAAGTATGTTGCAGAGATTTAATGAAGACCGTAAAGAATAATACCAACTTGTGGAAAATGTCAGATGTGTAAATTGCGTAAGTTTTACAATGCATTCCTCTAGGTTTTTCTGATCCATTGGCTGATCTGAATGTGGAGGCAATGAGCTCTGATAAAGAGTCTGGTGATAGTGGATCACAGAATGACCTGAGTAAGATTCTAGCTCTTCCATCTCCAGCTGACTTCATGAGTCCAGCCCCATCAGCCTTGCCCAAACTCATGACCCCAGATGCCTTCATGACGCCCAGCGCCTCTGTAAGCTTTTAATATTAGAGATTCATCATTAGATCCCTTAAGTGAGGGTGATTATTCATCTTTGCTCTCTTGTTTTTTTTTTTTTTTAGATGCCTGCTTCTCCTGGCAGCAGTGCAAGCAGCCTGACTATAGTCACAGCCATGAGCAGCTCAGATAGTGGTGCAAGGTGAGAGATTTAGCTGATTTTTTTTATTTAGTTTTTTGTCATAAGTTTTCTTGAAGCTAAATGTTTTGAGACTTTGGCTACTGTGTGAACTTCACAGTGTGTAATAAGAAATACACGTCTGAGTGTAAAATGTAGGCCCCTGTGTCCTCTCATGCACTCATAGGCATTGCTCAATTTTCTTTCTTCCAGAGGCGGAGAAGATCTGGCCCAGAGCCCTAAAATGTCTGTCGAATGTGGCAACAGCAGCTTGACTCTGAGTGCCAGCGCAGGCAGTCCAAGATCCAACTCTATCCTCATCTCAGGCCTTGGGGAAAGCATCCAGGTACTAATGGACACGTCAAACTGCATATAGTGATATATTGATGTCCAGTAGCCCTGCCTTTTTTTTCAAGTGTATGAAAGATGTTACTTTGTAAGTTCTATTGAGTATTTATACACTACTGTCCCAAAAAGTTCTGGCAATGTTTTTGTTTTGAAAGAATTCGGTATTGTTATTTAGCAATGATACAAATTTAAAGGGAATCCTGGGTATTTAGGCGTGTATGGCTTAATATAACTTAAATTATGTCTAACTGAAATATGTAGTAGAAAACCCATGAAAGATTTACGTTGTTTAAGAAATCCACATCGCTTGATACATATTTTGGATTCAATATCAGGGGGCGTTTATACTCTTTTTGGGAAGTTGATGGTACGGCACTTGGTTTAAGCCAGCTGTTATATCAGTTGCCACCTGTAAGCTATTTCAGCAGCTGTGGTCATCATATCAGTATTTTATTTTCCGAGTTTTTTACAGTAAAAATAGCAACATGTAGCGCCAGTGGCTCACCGAATGCAACCATTTGATGTCATCCCGTAGTCAAAAATCTGATGTGGATTTTTTTTTTTTTAAATAACGTAAATCTATCATGGGTTTTCTACTCCATATTTCAGTAAGAGAGATCATTTACTTTAAATTAAGCAAAACAAGTTTTAATACCAAGGGTTTCCTTCCCTTATTAATTTATATAAAAAAAAAAATCTTACTGCCACTAAAATTTTGAACAGTAGTGTTAAATGCTTATGTCATTATAATAGATTTACATCTGTTTGAACAAATCAGATCAGATTTCATCACACACCAAAAAGATCTGATTTAAATGACGAACTCATTTAACAAAATTATTTTGTTTGTAATGCATCCCTCCATTCACTCCTCTTCCGGTTAGGCTTTCTCCCCACCACTGGTTCTCCCACCATCCCTCCTTCAAGAGGCCTCTCTGCTCTGTGAAGCTGCTCCTTATTCTCACAGACTTCCCCTTCCTTATTTCCCATCTCCTCCTCCACAGGTTTCCCCTCCCAACCCTCCTCTCTCCCTGGATCTCCAGGCCATAGACCCCATGGTTGTCCCCCAGGCCTCTCCGACCAGAGCTCGCTCGCCGGATGTCATCTCCTCTGCTTCTACAGCAATGTCTCAGGACATCCCTGAGATTGCCTCGGAGACCCTGCAGAGGGGGCTGGCAGGTGCTGCTGCTGACTCTGCCTCCATCCTGCATTCTGATAGCATGGCATCGGCCGCATCGGTCCTCCACCTGTTGTCTCCTAGAGCCCGAAGCAGTGCTGAACACAGTTTGCTGCCTCTCGAATTGGGTGCAGCATCTGTGGATGGAGAACAGAGACTCAACAACACACCCTCCCTGCTGGAGACGGCTCTGTCACAGGAGAATGCAGTAGCCGCTGGAGGATCATGTTCTGACAGTAGCGTGAACCACACCTGGCCTGCAGCACCTGATATCACACGAGAAACTCGCAACAGCCTGAGAGACAATGGTTTGGGAGACTGGTGAGAGGCTGATCTATAATATAATAGATGATGAAGTGATTTCGTTTTTTTGTGATTTTGTGAAGTATTATTACAATTCAAAATAACTGTTTTCTATTGTAATATATTTTAAAATGTAATTTTATTATGACCCTGGACCACAAAACCAGTCTTAAGTATCACAGTTATATTTGTAGCCGTGGCCAGCAATACATTGTAAGAGTCAAAATTATTGCCAAAAATAATTTGGATATTAAGTAAAGATTATGTTCCATTTAAGATATTTTCTAAATTTCCTACTGTAAATATATTAAAAAGTAATTTTTGATTAGTAATATGGATTGCTAAGAACTTCATTTGGACAACTCTAAAGGCAATTTTCTCCATATTTTGAGATTTTTGCGCACTCAAACCATACGTCAATAGAAAGTTTATTTGTTCTCAGTTTATGAATGGTTTTGTGGTCCATGGTCACGTTTCTTTGATCACATCATCCTTTAGAAATCACTCTAATATGTTGATTTGGTGCTCAAAAACACTCCTCATTATTATCAATATTGAAAGCTGTTGTTCTGCTTTATATTTTTACAAAAACAGTTCTTTTAAATTGTAGTAATATTTCACAAAATTAATATTTTAACAGCATTTATTTATATCAGACTTTTCAGACACTTGAAAAAAAATCTTAGTTATTCCGAACGTTTGACCAGTAATGTATTTTTTTTTTTTATATGTATTTTGTGATTTTTTTTTTTTTTTTTTTTTTATGTAGATATGTTTAGTTAATATTAACATTTAGTATTGATTTATGTTGATTTATGTATTGTTTTGATCTGTGTGGTGTGCAGAGAGATGATAAATTGAGCAAACACTGATAATATTTCTAGATACAAGGCTAAAGCATTGATAACTTTGTTTTGGCTGTTTCCTTCTAGCTCTAGGGAGGAAATAAAGGACAGACACATTTCTTCTCCATACCACAGGCGCACATATCACCTGACTCAGAACGACAGCCAAGATGCAAGTGCAGAGCAGAGGTACACTTTACATTCTGACGTATTACCATGCAGGTGTCTAAGCCACTTCTGTAGCTTAGGTCAAATTACTGTACTTGTTTTACAAGTTTTATAAGAATTTGCTCAATTAAAGCCATCTTAAAGGATTAGTTCACTTCCAAAATAAAGATTTCCTGATAATTTACATAATTTACATATTCAAGATGTTCATGTTTTTCTTCAGTCAGAAAGAAATTGAGGTTTTTGAGGAAAACATTCTAAGATTTTTCTCCATATATTGGACTTCAGTTGTGGCCAATGGGTTGAATGTCCAAATTACAGTTTCAAAGAAGCTTCAAAAGGCTCTTCATGAAAATGTACTTTTTAATCACAAATGCTCATCTTGCACTAGCTCAACTTCACACGTTAATTGATCACGTTGGAAAGGTCACACCCGACATTGGTGGAAGTACCAACCCAGTGTTCACAAATCGGTAAAACAACGTTGGACAACTTTGAAGTTGGAAGAGAAAATGAGTTTTTCATTCTACCTGACCTATTTGAACTGGAGTACACAAATGAAGAACTAACCACACATGACCTTTCCAACGTGATTGCATCGCAGAGCTGGTGCAAGATGAGCATTTGTGGTTAAAAAGTATAGAAATTTTTATTTTTTAGAAAATGACAGATTGTTTAAGCTGCACTGAAACTGCAATTTTGACCCTGAACACATGGATTCTCATTAAAGTCCACTATATAGAGAAAAATCTTGCACTGTTTGCATCAAAAACCTCAATTTCTTTTTGACTGAAAAAAGAAAGACACAAACATCTTGGATGACATGGGGTGAGTAAATTATCAGGATTTTTTTTATTCTAGAAGTGAATCAATTCTTCCAATTTGAATCTGTTTGTCTTGTCATTTTATACCATATTGAGGAAACTCTAAAATACCCAAATCTCAGTTCAAGTTGTTTTAATGGAGGTATTATGTGGTTTGTGGTCTAAAAACAGGGTTCAGATTAAGATTTGTGCCAATTGTAAAATCAGTGTCTCAACAGGTGTCTGGTAACTTAATTAAAAACTGCAACATAATGTGGCTTCCGTTAAATTGTCCGAATGACAGTCTGACCATCGCTGGCATTGCTGATGTGAGCGATTCATATCAAGGACATGTAAGCCGCCTGCTGAAGAAAACGATCACGACTCTTTTTTTTTTTTTAATAGAAGCTCAGTGTTCTAAATGAGTTCTGAACTTAAATTGCCATGGTTACTAAACATAAGATAGTATTCTGAGTTTTAATACAAATTCTGTCATGTGGGATATATAAGATATCCTTCGAATAAAGCTACCAATACTAAATTTAACTAAATAAAAGGAGACATGTCTTATGCTCCATGTCCAGTAAAAAATATTTATGGCTGGTAAATGTTCTTAAAGACACAATATGTAAGATTTTTTTTTAATTAAAATATCCAAAAACCACTAGAATTGTGTTATATATTTTGTCGACTTGTGTACTTGCATTACAACAAAATCTTGCATTTTGCATTAAAACAAAATCCTCCAAATGTTTTTATTATTATTTTTTTTTATTAACTTATAATAAAAAAAACTAAACTAAATGAAATATAATCACTTTGCCGTTACATACAAAACTGAAGTATTTTATTAGCTGTAACAGTATGTGTGAACTGGGAAAAAAGACTGGCTCGGGCCGAGAATTTTGATAAGCTGCCGGGCTAGGGCCTGAGTGCCTTGGGCTAGCAGCCATTATTCCATTCTTCAGTGTCACATGATCCTTCACAAGTCTTTCTTATATTCTGATTTGGTGTTCAAAAGATATTTCTTATCGTTATCAATGTAAAAAACAATTGTGTTACTTAATATTTTGATTTTTCAGGATTCTTTGAAAATAAAATTCAAAAGAATTTGTGACAGTGTAAAAATCTTTAGTCTCTTTGGATCAGTAATACATCCTTGCTGAATAAGTCATTTCTTTTAAAAGCAATTTTTTATATATTGTGTATATATTGCAAACTTATTTACTCCTCCTTCACATTTGCATGTCCGAACAAGTCTGAGCATGACTCCAAGACTCCAGATAATGATGTAAATATGCAAATTAAGGCCTGTGTCTAGGGATTTTCATGCACCTGTGTCAGTCATCAATACCTTGATGGTAATTGTGCTGATCTTTTGTCGTTTCCATTTATTTTCTCTTCTGCTGTGATGGACAGTGATCACGATGATGAGGTTGCCAGTCTGGCCTCCTCCTCAGGGAACTGTGGCCCTCGCTCCTCTCATAGACTTCCCGTGAAAGACTGGAAAACATCTCCACGCAGCTCCCCTAAGCTCAAGAGGAAGAGCAAGAAGGATGAAGGGTGTGTGAGCCATCCTCTTTAATATGGAAATCTTCCTGATATTAATGTTTATACTGTTTAATACAGGATTGAGCACTGAGCCCCCTCAGCCATATAATCTGATTGTGTGACTGATTAGATCTTCTTTGTTTTTCCTCCCTACCCAGAGAGTCATCGCAGTCTAGACAGATTGAAAGCCAGGTAAGTCTGTTGATCCCCTGCATCACAATTCGAATGCATTTCTTAGCATTTATTGTGTAAGCCCAATGAAAATGCATGAAGGCTTGTTTTCTGTCCAGTCACTGTGATTCATAATATAAATAAAACATTAATGCAGTGGAGACTGATGAATAACATTGCCAGCTCAGTAGTATGAATGCTCCGCTGTGACTGCTATGACTCTTACAACTGCGCTGACGTCAGTCAAGCATCCCCCGAAGTCCTTGAGCTTCACAAGTGAGGAATTAATGTGCTGTTGTGTCCTCAGATGAGCATGGAGGTGCAGGATGAGCTCCTGCAGATGTTACGAAGCCAGCAAAGGGAGATTGCTGAGCTGAGACAGAACCAGCTGGACCTTCTGCAAAGAGTCACCAGCCACATGGATGCTGTACAGAGCTCCATCATGGCTCACATTGAGCATGCCATGTTGGCTCAGCAGGAGCAAGAACGTATCCTTCCACTAGGGGGAGACTTGTAGAATAGATTTAACAATGTGCTGTGACCCTAAGCATTTTTTTGACAATATAAAGTCAAAATTGATTATTTTGTTTTCTAATGTTTTTAACTTTTTTTCAACAAAGAGAATCAACATTAATCTTTCTGCCAATGTAACCAAGTCTACACTGCCATTCAAAAGTTTGGGATCACTAAGACTTGTATTGTATTTTAAAGTAGTCTCATGCTCAAGGCTGCATTTGTTTGATCAAAAATACAGGAATAGCTAGTAAATATTGTGAAATATTATTGTTGAAAAATAATGGTTTTCTGTTTTAATGTGTTTTTAAAATATTTTTTTCCTGTGATGCAAAGCTGAATTTTCATTGGCTATTTCTCCAGTCTTAAGTGTCGCATGATCCTTCAGAAATCATTCTAATAAACTGATTTATTACTTTTGTCACCATAAAAGTTTATTATATTTATAATGGAAGCCGTTTTGCTGCCAAATATTTTTGGAACTTATGATGCCTTTCCGAGTTATTTGATGACTAAAAAGTAAATCAAAATCAAAATATAAATCTATTCAAAGTCTTTGCTATCATTTATTAATTTAACACATCCTTGCTGAATAAAAGTATTAATTTCCTTCAAAAAAAATATAAATTTACTGACACCAAACTTTTGGTGTTAGATAGATATATATATATATATATATATATATATATATACATATATATATATATATATATATATATATATATGTGTATGTATGTGTGTGTATGTGTATATATATATATATATATATATATATATATATATATATGTATATATATATGTATATATATATATATATATATATATAAACTTAATTTTACATTCTAATAATGTTTCTCAATATTACATCTGTATTTTTGATCAAATAACACAGTTTTAATGAGCATAAGAAACTTCTTTTAAATATTGTACTGATCCCAAATGGCAGTGTACATTTGCTAAGATTTATAATACTGTTATTTTAGCTTATCATATTTCACGGACACACTCACATTTTATGCTAAATAAAATTCTGAAAGGCAAAAGTACTACTCCACAGTATATTAACTTTGAAATATGTCATATTACAGAAGTTAAATGCTTTCTGAATGGCGCCATAAACCATTTCTGAAGCAACTTAAAAATGATCTAAAGTGACAGTGTTAGAAAAACAAAACCCTCTAAGCCCATTATCATAGGAAAAAGCAAGAAAGCTGATATGAATTTTATCATTCTCTAATGCATGTTTTTTTTTTTTTTTCGTTTTCATACGATATGAAAAGTGAAACCCGTGCAATGTATTGTTAACTTTAACTGGTGGCACAGAGAGACGAATGGAGCGAATTCTGGCAGAAGGACAAAGCCGGAACCAACAGCTCCAGGACCAGCTGGTTCAGCAGCTCGTCCAGACTCTGAACAACAGTCTCTGCAACCGGCTAGACAAAGTTTTGCGTGAAGAAATGAAGAAGACCGTCCCACAGGGTGAGAGCGCTGATGTTCTAAACGCAAGAGCTCAACTGTACTTTTTTTCTCGTATCGTTCAATACAACAAAGAACATTCTGCTCTTGTTTTGTGACTTTTATTGATTTAAAGTTTATGTGGAGCTTTAGGTGACCTTTTTTTCCGTTACGCAGCCATATCGAAGAGCCTAGAACCTGTGACCGGCCAGATGAGCAGCACCATCGCTGCCAAGTTAACCGCAGTGGAAGGAACCCTGAAGGAAAATGTCACCAAAGTTGTTAAATCCAAGGTCAGCGGCTTGAAGTTTGAGAATGAACACTTTTAAATAGCATCCAAACTTGACATTTGTTATGATATTTTCCTCCAAAGGCTGAGTTAAAAACATTTCCGGCTGAAAAGGATGTTTCTCTGAAAGACATACTACAAACTGAACGGTTCAAAAGAAGTGCACCAACTTCTATGCACACTGAATAATTCATTGTGGAGCACAGAACAGACACAAACTCGGGAACTCATAACTCTGCTAACTTTTTGTCCTATTCGTTATATATGCAGAACACTACGGATGCTATCGGCCGTGCCGCTGCTGAGGCCATGCAGGGTCCCATCCAGGCGGCCTACAAAGAGACCTTTCAGAGCATCGTGCTGCCCGTGTTTGAGAGAGGCTGCCAGTCCATGTTTCAGCAAATCAACGACAGCTTCAAACAGGGAACCCACGAGTGTAAGAATCATCGTAATAGACTATGCATCTGATATTTTGTTTGTGCTTGTTTATGGTAATCAAATGAATGTAGCAGATGCTCTTAGGCTTGTTTTGCACATCTGTAGTGCAAGCTAATTAATCAAACTCTTTTGCGTCGAGCAGTGTTGTAATGTGTTGCTGTAACTGAATATCGAATGACTTCACGTTCTCCCACAGACATCCAGCAGCTGGAGACACATATCAAGAACAGGAAACAGCGGGACCAGGATGCACGGGATCCCGTGATTGGCCAGCTGCAGCAGATGATTGACACGCTCCAGAATTCTCAAGACCAGCTGGCTACCACTGTGACAGCCAGCGTGTGCTCTGACGTTCAGCATCAGCTCCACATGATCGTGGGAAAGTAAGGCCTACCGCCAGACACATGCAGTGCAAAGCTCATCCGATATTAGTCAAAAATCAATATAAGGAAATGCAGCAGTCGTTTATTCTCTTTTCTTTTGTATGCCTTCCCTTATGGAAAACTTTATAGCATGAACAGAGGAAGCGATTGATTGAGGAGTTCATGCAGAGAAAGCATTTTTCGGAGCTCTGCATTGAGTACCTTGCAAATGGATTGGCAGGTGTGGCATCCGGCCTAATCCAGGGTTTAATTTCTGTCAATATAGCTAGATCGTTTCCCTTCCACACAATTGCAATATATATAGAGTATGTAGCATTAAACTCAGGATTATTAAACATTGCAGTGAGTAGTTCTAGTTGTCTAAACCAGTACTCTTAAAAGCTTAAAAATAGGTTTTTAATTACTTTACTTTTTATTGTTTTATTATGTTCTTTGTCAATGGAATCTTTGTTGATTTAAATCACAAACAAAAAAAATAACCATGAGATTTAACCATATTCAATTTTTTTTTTTTTTTTTTTTTTTTAATATTGCCATCTGTTGATAAGTTTTTCTGTTTGGCCAGCACGTGTCAGAAGCAGAACTTTTATTTTTATAGTGCTAAAATAACCTGAGCGCAGATGCATAGTAGCTCCAATTCTCCATCTTGGTCTTTGTTTAACATTTTTGTCTAATAAATTATTAGACAAAACAGTTTAAGACAAATGGTATCTGAAAAGTATTACAGTAGTTGCTTTTCTGCACACTTTAACACTTTCATATATGCCTTTATTGCATTCAACAAATTTGCATTTAAATAATTAAAACATCTTTGAATATGTACATTAATATGTACATTTTTACAGTTTTTTTTTTTTTTTTTTTTTTAACAGATTTTTCTTTGTAATTTTTTTTTATTATTATTTTTTTAAGTGTTTTCTGCTCATCAAGGCTGCGATTATTTTATTTAAAAAAAAAACAAACAGAAAAAACAACAATACTGTGAAATATTATTGCAGTTTTAAATAGTGGTTTTTGTAGTATACTTTAAAATAGAATTTATACCTGTGATGCAAAGCTGAATTTTCAGCATCATTACTCCAGTCCTCAGTGTCACATGATCCTTTAGAAATCTTTCTAATATGCTGATTTATTATCAATAATAAATCAGCATTTCTGATTTATTATTTCTAAAGGATCATTTGACACTGAAGACTGGAGTAATGATGCTGAAAATTCAACTTTTTATCACAGAAATAAATTATATTTAAAGTATATTGAGAAAAAAAACTGTTACTTTAAATTACAATAATATTTCAGAATATTAGTTTTTTTTGCAGCTTTGATCAGCATAAGTAACTTCTTTAAAAATCATAAATTTTACTGATCCGTCGGCGCTGATAGCCTTGTGGGCAGTGCGCTGACATGCAGGGTACAACATACATTGTGCTACGGGTGTCCCGAGTTCGAATCCCGGCTTGAGGAGCTTTCCCGAAATAAATCTGTATTGTTTGACCACTAACCATTTTAATAACACTGTTATTTAATGGTAACAAATATTCTATTAAATACACTGATTTTTTTTTTCAAATTACAGGGAGTAGAATCCTTTCTTTTATTATAAAACTTGGGTAGATTAATGGTGTCTGTCCTCTCTGCAGTCTGCAGGACTCCATCCTGACGCAGGTACAGCGCATAGTGAAAGGAGAGGTGAGTCTGGCCATGAAGGAGCAGCAGGCAGCTGTCACCTCCAGCATCATGCAGGCCATGCGCTCAGCTGCAGGTACACCTGTACCCTCCGCACATCTGGACTATCAGGCCCAGCAGGCCAGCATACTGCAGTTACTACAGCAGGGCCAGCTCAATGAGGCTTTCCAACAGGTTGGTTACTGACTACTAGTCAGCCTGTATCATGCTTCTATGATCATGTTTTTATGGTTGTTGTTGTTTTATTTTACAAAAGTTTTATTTTATTTATTTATTTTTTTACCAAATTTTGTTTCATTTCGGTGTTTTTTTTTTTTTTTTTTTTTAGTTTAATAATCAAAGCATCTCTAAGTTATTTATTTATTTTTTGTTGTGCATTTACATTTTCTAGTAAATAAATTCTGGTAAATAATTGATCTGGTAAATATTCATTAAAGAATAATATTGTAGTAATTTTATTAGTAGTAGTACTTTTATTACATTAAGCAATATATTTCTGTCACAGTTTCTTCAAGTAAAACCAAGCTTTTAATTTTGTCAGGTTGCTGTAAAGACCTTTAAGTATCTGTTTGTATATATGGCGAAGTGAGTTTATCTCGAAAGAAATGGTAAAAGGCTCTTGAAGTAACTTCTGAGCAGTTCCAGAGATTGCTCATGTGTTCCTGTACTCGTATAATGAGGCCACAGAGGCTGAAAACACAGCATAATGTGCACTTCAGTATGTGTGTAGTAAACAAAAACCACACAAAAGCATTTGGAAGGAGATGTCTTAACATAAGTGCTGACAGACTGCAGTAACTATACTATTGAGTATACTCTTGATTTGTATTCATAAACTGTCAATTTATTACATCAGTTAGCATTTCCTGTCAATTTAGTGGTTGTAGGGAATCACTGTAATTAGTCCTGAAAATTTCCACAGGTGAGATATGACCTTTTATGTGTCCTTTTACTATCACTATCATTGTATAAGTATGTTCTTTCCTGGTTTTTTCATAGACTGTTTTCTGTTATTTTTCTTGTAGGCTTTATCCGCAGCAGACCTGAATCTGGTGCTGTATGTGTGTGAGACCATTGACTCCCAGCAAGTGTTCGGCCAGCAGCCTTGTCCACTCCATCAGGCCGTCCTTTTGTCTCTCATCCAGCAGCTCTCCACCAACCTGAGCACACGCACAGAACTCAAGATCAGGTTTGTTCCCTCTAGTGCAGTCATGTTCTGTACTTTTTTTTTTTTTTTTTCCTCTCCATATGTCCTTTATATGGAAGTTATTTCTTCAGGCCCCAAATGAGTATGCAAGAGCATGCACAGCGCTGTGCTTTTAATGATTAAACACTTGCATATTTATTTATAGCCCTCTGTATGTTGTACGTGATCAAGGGCAAAATGTGGTTTCATATCACAGGATATTAATGCTTTAAGACTCAAGACGTTGTCCCTTTCTCCTCTTTAATTCCTTTGTGGATGACCTTGCGTTGAAGGGGACATCCGCTTCTGTGGCACTGCTGCATTGGGCTGCAGTTATTAAAGTGCTCTACAGTCTGGGCTGCATTAGAGTTCTCTGCTGGGGGAAAGGGACCAACTCCCGTGAATCACAGAGTAATGCTCTGCCTGTGTGCTGCCAAGTCCCTTTACTGCTATAAACTGCTCTGTCTGCCAGTCCTATCTCTGAATTGCACTCTAAAATACTAGTGTTTCATACTTGCCCATATGTGCATAGACATTACCATCTGTGAGGCTGTCCTCTTTCTGCGTGGACATAAGGATGTGATTTTAAGTAGGAAGACGCATGCTTTAGGTTTGATCTGTTTTTAGTATTTAAAGGGATAGTTCACGCAAAAATGAAAATTCTGTCATTAATTACTCACCCTTATGCTGTTTCATACCCATAGGATCTTTGTTCATCTTCAGAACACAAATTAATATATTTTTGATAAAATCCTAGAGCTTTTAAACCCTGCATAGACAGCAACGTAGCTGACACATGAAACGATAGGTCTTCCGGGCAAAAAGTGTGGTTCTTAAAAATATATTTAAAGCTCTTATTCTAACAAAATGTATTAAGTTGTGTTTTGGGCCATTAGGCTTTGACACAGTATCTAAAACCGAAAGCACAATATGGCTTAATCCCTGTATCAAGTCTGTTTTCGCTGCGCATTTCAAAGCGAAGCACGCACTTCGTTTAGGCGATCAGCTCGTGATCTGGTGTTTTCTGTACCTCAAAATGTCTCCGTTCACAGTGAATGAATGCAGTGAACTTGTTTATTGCATGTACTGTGTGTTTAGCGCATGTTTGGGAATGCAGTGGCTGCCAGTTATGCTTTATTTTCGTGGCAGATGATTATAGCATTTCACTAGATTTGTAGTGAGATGCGTTTTTGTAAGCTTGTTTTTACCGAAGCTGGAGCATTTCTGTTAAAAATGGCTTAAAAGTGCAGTATGAATTGCTGATAGCTAGTGGTTTAAATGGGTAAAGTTACTGCAGTCCAAATGTAAAATCTTTTTCAAGTGTAGGAAAGAATTTCATTTATTTTACAATGCAATTGTTTTAATGGCTATTACTGTCATTGTTGTTGTTATTCTAATTTGTTTGGCTTTCTAAAACACCAGTGTAAATGTAATTTAGACTGAGACAGTATACCACAACTAAAAAGAGAGTTGAGTCAAGACTTTTTTCTGACTCGTTTTCTTAGTGAAGAAAATGGTTGGAGCTCGTAATTTTGAACTCTCAAAGTGCATTAGATAGAATGATTTAACTTTAAAATGTACAAAATGTAATTTTTTTTTTCCAATTCTTCCTTTTTCTTTTTTTTTTTTTTAATATCGCAATAAATATTGTATCATGAACTTCATATTGCATTATTGTATCGTGAGATTTTGATATAGTTACATACCTATCCATGTGACATCAGTGATTCAGTTGTAATTTTATGAAGTATAAATTGTTGAATGACATCATTATTTTTGCTTTCTATGCACACGAAGTAGTCTTGTAGCTATATAAATTTGAAGTTAAACCACTGTCGCATGGACTCTTTTAATGATCTCCTTACTACTAGGGTTGTGATGGTGAGGAAATTTTCCCACCAGTTAATCAACGTGTAACAACACCAGTAATACCGATATCACCATTGGGGGTTTGGAGGTTGTTTTCCTGTCACTTTCAAATTAGCAGCAATTCGGTGTATAGCAACTGTGTTTTTAGTTTAGTTTTCCCTCTTTTCCTCACTTACCTTCTGTAAAAGTGCAGTGCACATTTTGCTTTCACTTTCAAATTAGAGGCAATTTGGCTTCAAGAAGTTGTTTGTTTTTAGTTGGTTTGGGTTTTTCTTTTTCTCCTCATTTTCCTTGGCTTTTAAATGGGTTGTAAAAGCGTTGTGCGCATTTTACTTTTACTTTTAAATCAGCTGTAGTTTGGTGTCAAGCAGTTTGTTTTTAGTTCATTTGAGTTTTCCCTCTTTTCCTCACTTTTAAATAGCTTGTAAAAGCATCATGGCATTTTACTTTCAATTTTAAATTTGCGGCAGTAACTTAACTTTTATTAACAAAACGAAGAAAAATGCACCATGTTACAAGCCTAATATATAATAACAAATAACTTGCACAAAGTTTAAATAGGTATACAAAACTGAAAGTCAGTAAACACTGGGGAACCAAATAAGAGAGGTAGTACATTTATTAGCAAAACGAATAAGAAAGCTTGGAGGCACAGCATACACCTTGATGTATTATGAAATAAAAAATACACAGTTTTAATAAATAAAAATCAGCAAACACTGTGGAACCAAATAAATAAGAGACGTAGAATGTTTATTAGCAAAACGAATAAGAAAGCTCGGAGGCACGGCATACACCTTGATGTAATATAAAATAAAACGATACACAGTTTTCATAAATAAAAATCAGCAAACACTGGAACTGAATAAATATGGAAATTCCACTATCACCTTAGATAAATGGCAGAAGTCAACAGGCTATTCAAAATCCAAAATATTTTTAAAACGGGCGGTTTTACATTTCGTTTTGGAACTTTTCCACCTTCATCCTGTTGTTCTCACCTCCCTCTTCTTATCAGTCGGCTGAACTCACTCTCTTCACGTGATAAATTAAATCTGATCTGTGATGCAACTGTCGTTCGGCACACTGCATTGAGCAGCCACAGACGCGTTCAGTTTTAATTGTATTGTCTGTTCTCTAACTGAACTAAATGATATTTATTACTATAAAAATTTAAATAAGTGACTAAACCGGTGCTGCGGACTCGCACCGGTATCACCGTCAACACAGACTATAGCAGCAAGCCTACTTACTACCTTTCTGGGTCTTGAATGTTTTGGTTGCATTGATGTCTATTGCAAGGTCAGAAAGCTCTCAGATTTTACCAAAAATATCTTCATTTGTGTTCTGAAGTTGAACGAAGGTCTTACGGGTTTGAAACGACATGAGGATGAGTAATTAATGACAGAATTTTAATTTCATTTTAAAATATTTTGAAGGATCATGTGACACACTGAAGACAGGAGTAATGGCTGCTGAAAAATCTAGCTTTGTCATCACAGGAATACATCACGTTTAAAAATATATGAATGTGAATTACATTGTGGTGTTTGGCCAGTAGGCAAACTAATTGACTAAAAGCAGCATGATGTATGTGCTAGTCCAGGCCTGATTCATGAATATTCATGAACGTGATAGGACGCTCCCATTAGGTTACCAAAGAATGCTATCATGACTTAATTAAAATTCACACACTGCACCTTATTCCCGCTTTTGGCGTACAGTACATAAGACACATTTTTGCATTCAGTAATAGTCAGGCGGGTGCAACGAAGTGGAACGAGCATGAGTCTCTGGGCACTTTTTTTGTTTGTTTGTTGGCACTCCTGGCACGTGATGCTGAAAAGCAAATCTGGCATCAGTGCAACAGCTGCTTCACATTATGTAACACTTGGTTAAAAAAACCCAAGAATACTCTGTGAACAGTAAAACTAATATTAAAATGCTCTGGAGTTCACCTTTTATCTTTGCAAATAAAGGTTAGCAGAAGTACAAGATGTGAACGGTGATTTCTCTGTACCGGGAATGTAATATCTCACCGGGCCAGTAGATTATAGTTGAGATAACTGCACTGTGGGCTTAAATGTATTGGAACAGGGCCTACACATGTGAAAATACAGCAAATTGCTATGAGGCATGAAAGCTTAGCCATCTGGACAGGACTGTAACGCAAAGTCCTGGGGATATTAAGGTCATTGTATTACATTTTCCTCCTTTTTAATTTTTTTTTTCTTAATCGGACGCTTTAACTTAATGATCGCTTGTAAGGTAATTAAGATGACCTCCGTGCAACATGCAGCTCAAGTCTCTGGTGGTATCATACACCAGTGTCTATTAATTTTAAAAGGCAGATGGAGAGATTTTCCAGATAGTTTTCCAGACAGGTGGCGTTTCAATAATCCTTGATGGACTTTATAAAAAAAAAAAAAGCAGCAGCCTGGAGAGAAGACCAAAAAAGCTTTAGCCTAGAATAGCTTAAAGAAATAACAAACATGTTCTGTTAACAGCTGAAAAAAAAAAAACCTGCAGATTTGTTTTAGGACTGGAAATTAATGACTTGTGCAAGGCAAATACACTGCTATTCTTTTTTTATATATATATATATATATATATATATATATATATATATATATATATATATATATATATATATATATATATATTATATATACACATACACTGGAAATCAAAATTAGAGAACAATTTATAAACAATTGAACAATTCTGAAATAATGTCATCTTCACTGCTCAACAGTTGGAGTTTTTGTCCTGTCTATACCATGCTACCAGAACACCTTTTCCACAAAATAACTAAGGCATTTCAACAAAAAACATTATTTTGCAGAAAACGCACTGATCAAAATTAGAGAACAACAATGACTGTAGCATGGAAAAAGATTACAACAAAATGTTCTGAAGGTTACAACAGTCAGCAATTAGTAGGAAGCCTCTGCTCTGAATGACACACAGTTTCACATTTCGGTGACTGTAGTGGGTTTCTTGGCCATAACTTTGTCGCCAAGGATTTTCCAGAGGTTCTCTATTGGGTTGAGATCAGGACCCTGGGCAGGCCATGTCATTATTTCAATGTTTTCAGTTTCAAGGAACCGCTTTACCCGTTTTGCTGTGTGACATGGAGCGTTGTCCTGCATAAACACTGTGGGCTGGTTGGGTGATGAACGCAGGGAAGGAAGAAGGTTCTGATAAACATTTGCATTCACTCTGCCATGTAGCTGTATAAGAGGCCCAACTCCTGCTGCAGAAAACATGCCCCAAACCATGACACTTCCTCCTCCACTTTTCACTGACTTCTTTACACACTTTGGGTTCAGTCTTTCTCCAGTTTGTCGCCAAACATAATGTTTCCCATCGGACCCAAATAAATTAAACTTGCTTTCATCACTGAAGTGAACTTTGGACCAGTTCTCCTCTGTCCACACAACATGCTCCTCAGCAAAGCTTAGTCTAGCCTTTTGATGAGAGGTTTGGTCACTGCAGAGTGGGCTTTCAGTCCAAATGCTCTTAAACGTCGAGACACTGTATGACGAGACAGATCCTTACCCTGTTCACCGCTGAACTGGTGGAAACGACTGCCCATTGAGATCCTCCGCAGTATCCTGTCCTCTCTTGTATTTGTCTTCCGTGGACGACCAGCCTTCTTGGGGGACTTGAATGAGTTTGTGATGTTGTAAAATTCAATATTCTTGAAATCACAGATTTGGAACAACCAACTTGTCTTGCTATGGCTGATAGGGTCATCCTTTTGGCCTTCATCTGGACAACCGGCTGCCGGAGGCTTTCAGTCACTTTAGAACAGCCCACCATCTTGCAGAGTCAGTGAAACTGGAAGTTAGGCTGCCAGTTAAATAGGGGTTGACAGATAATCAAGGAAATTAGCACCAGGTGCCAGATTAACACCAATAACTGGGAGGTATCTGAAAGTGTTCTCTAATTTTGATCAGTGTGTTTTCTGCAAAATAATGGTTTTTGTTGAAATGGCTTAGTTATTTTGTGGAAAAGGTGTTCTGGTAGCATGGTATAGACAGGACAAAAACTCCAACTGTTGAACAGTAAAGATGACAATATTTCAGAATTGTTCAATTGTTTATAAATTGTTCTCTAATTTTGATCTCCAGTGTATATATATGTATGTGTGTGTGTGTGTGTGTGTATATGTATATATATATATATATATATATATATATATATATATATATATATATATATATATATATATATATGTATGTATATGAATATATTTCATTAATATTTTTATTAGTGCTGTCAAAATATGCACAGTTTAACAGTGTTTAAATTGTTTAAGGCAGGGGCAGAGTTAAGTTTGGCCACCAACACTCCACTTCTGCCCCTTTTTCTTGACAAGAACTGGGCAACCTGATCTCATGACGAAAACGTACCTGTAGGAGCATTTTTACAAAACATGAAATGTACCACCATCTACGTTTTGTGACGCATTCAATGTGAAATGTCAACTGAGTGGCGCTCAGAGTGTTCTTTTTTTTTTTTTTTTTTTCCCTGGAACAGATGAACGTTCATATGCTACGTTTTATGTGACATTGGTTTTGTATGTCTCACCGCAGTTCTGACTTGTTCTGAAATGTCTGTTGAGTGGCGCTATAATGCTAATGCTCTGTGATGTTTTAAAATAACGTTTCATTTGCACTAACCTACCTGATAGTATGAACAAAAGCGAATGTTTCAGCTCTTTCATCGTGAGTAATGTTTTTCACAGGATTTGTACCCAAGGATTCCGCATCCTAAATCAGGGGTGCCCATCTCTTCCTGGAGATCTACCTACCTGCAGACTTTAGTTTCAGCCCTGCTTCAACACAGCTGTCTGTAATTATCAAGTGCTACCTAAGAGATTAATTAGCTGGTTCAGGTGCTTTTGATCAGGGTTGGAGCTGAACTTTGTAGGATGGTAGATCTCCAAGAACGGGGTTGGGCACCACTGTCCTAAGTCTAATTCCCTGCTGGCTGAGATACCAAGCAAGCTTGTTATATCTGGAGATCATATGGAGCTATAATTGAAACCGATTACAGGTGCTCACTCTTTTACAGGCTCTAGGGTTCATTTCTGTTGGAAACTGCAGTGATATGTACTTATTGGCTTTTCGCTTCTTGCTTTTCATCATTAGATCAAGAAAGAATTGGGTTTATTTAGACGCTGAAAGTCTTTACGAAAACATCAGATGGGAGACTTTAAGCGTGCACTACATAATAAAAGAAAAAGGGAAATTAATAACTTCTGTAGCTTTAATGATTCATCTATTTAGTTTTCAATTATACTGTAGTGGTATCAGTGATACTGTCAGTCATAAAAAATGCCATTAAACTTAAAAATATACTGCTTGTTGTTTCTACATTGTTTTGAAGATTGAATGTGAAATTATTGCAATGTAAAAGTATATTTAAAAAAACTTTAATGTTAGATGGAATTGATCACGATTAATCGCATTACCGTATTGACCTGAGAATTAGCTGACCCTGGTTATAAGACAAACCCCCTTTTTCAAGATGTACCTTTTGAAAAAAGGCTAAGCATTTTTTTTTCTTAAATTATTTTCATATTGCATATTTTTCCTTTTTTAGTTTTTATTTTGAATGTATGGTAAATACTGGTAAAATGCACCAACAATCACATAAAAATTACACTTTTTGATATACCATAAAAAATAACCTGTCTAAGAACAATTAGGCTATTAATCTCATAGTAGCCTACCAACATTTTATTAATGGTAGAAGTGAAATATCATTGTAGTCTTCAAATCTGGATACTGTCTTACATTTTAATCAGACTTACAGAGGAAGTTTGGTTCCATCAGGCTAACATGACAGTCAAGACTCATGGTGCCGTAAGCTTTTCTTTTGTGTTCAATCGCATTGTTCTAACATTACTGACAAACATTACATTACGTATTTCTTGGTACACTCGTTTTACATGGACTTGGCGCCACCTATAGTTGTGGGTGTATTATTGACATGTAAAAGTCTAGACCCTGAATAAAGACAGACACGTTTTTTCAGATGTATTTCCAGGGGAAAAAAACTCATTTTATATTCTGGTCAATACGGTAATTTCAGAAAAAAAAAATTCGTTTAGTTCGTAATTTTTTTTTTTTAAGTGATTGACAGCACTAATTTTTATTAAATAAGAGTTTAAGACATTTACAATGTTTCGATGCTCTTTTTTTTTTATATACTTTTATCAAAAAATCCTGAATAAATGTATTACGGATTCCCTAAATATGTTAATCAGCACAGCTATTTTCAACATCAATAAAAACAAATAATCATTCTTTGGTGCCAAATCCTTATCTTTTAAAAATCAGCATATTAGAATGGTTTCTGGAGGATCATGTGACACTGAACACTGGAGTAATGGCTGCTCAAAATTCAACTTTGAAAAGCTCAGACCTCTTGCACTTTTTGATTTTAATATTAATACATTGTTAGAGGTCTGGCCCAGCGCAAAGTGCTTCTAATATTAATGAGAATTGGCTTCAAAGCAAACTGGTGATCGTAACAGGAGAGATTAAAGGAACTTAGCCTCCCTGCCAAAACACTTTGATAAAATAAATGATGTAAACGGTGCCTCCAGTTGAATCAAAGTCTGATGCGAGCAAAAACATTTGCTCCTTTATGACGCAGACGATTGCACGATGGTTGCGATGATGTTAGCAGGTATTCTACACTCGTAAGCCAAGAAACTCTAAATGCCTGGAGAAAGCAACTTTTGACTTCCTATTTTCCCTATATTCCCTGTTTTGCCCACAATCCTTTTCAGTGATGCAAAAAGCTGTAGAAAGGGGAAAATGTAAAGGAGAAGTTCACTTCCAAAACAAAAATTTACAAATAATTTACTCACCCCCTTGTCATCCCAGATGTTCATGTCTTTAAGTCGAAAAGAAATAGATTTTTGAGGAAAACATTTCAAGATTTCTCTCCATATAGTGGACTTCTATGGTGCCTGTGGGTTTGAACTTCCAAAATACAGTTTAAATGCAGCTTCAAAGGGCTCTAAACGATCCCAGCCAAGGAAGAAGGAAGGTCTTATCTAGTGAAACGATCTGTCATTTTCTAAACAATTTCTGACAATTTCTATACTTTTTAACCTCAAATGCTCATCTTGTCTAGCTTTGTGTGAACTCTGTGTATTCCAGTTCAATACAGTTAGGGTAGGTTGCAAAATTCCCATCTCATTTTCTCCTCCAACTTCAAAATTGTCCTACATCGCTGCAGAAGTACCGTCCCAGTGTTTACAAAGTGAACATGCAAAGATCATCAAACGCAGTGATGTAGGACAAATTTGAGGTTGGAGAAGAAAATGGGACGCAGGTTTTTCAACCTACCCTAACTGTCTTAAACCGGAATACAGAGCTAGACAAGATGAGCATTTGTTTAAATTTAGAAAATAACCAATTGTTTTGCTAAATAAGACCCTTCTTCCTCGGCTGGGGTTATTTAGAACCATTTGAAGCTGCATTGAAACTTGTGGGCACCATTGAAGTCTACTATATGGAGAGAAATCCTGAAGTGTTTCATTCAAAAAACAATTTCTTAATGTTTGAAGAAAGGAACACATGAATATCTTGGATGACAAGGGAAGGAGTAAATTATCTGTACTTTTTTGTTCTGGAAGTGAACTTCTCTAAGATTCACAGAAATGTATTTGATTCAACACATGACCTCTTTCTTCTCTCTCATTCTTCCGTAGCTATCTTGAAGATGCTGTAATGAACCTGGACCATGGCGATCCAGTCACCAGAGACCACATGTCTGCAGTGCTGACCCAGGTACGACAAAAGCTCTTACACTTCCTGCAGCAGGATGCCCACAGCCCTCTGAGCAAGCGCGCACGTCGTCTCATGATGATGCTGCAGGGCCTGGTCAACCACTAGAGCCCCTCCGGATGTCGCAGCTGCCATCTTCACAACCCCCCTCCGTCATCGTTCTGCATAGACGACCGTCATGACCTCATACCACCCTGCTGTTCACTTGCTTTATCAGCTTACCAGCCCTCTCTGAAGCACTAGTGGGAGTTGTAGTCCAAGCTTGGACTTAGGATATATTGGACTACATTTCCCATTTCCTTTTGATTTCATTTCTGTGAAAAATCCTGTTTGTATGCACCATCATGAATGCAGAACGGGTCACGGGCTACTACTTTTTTCATTATGCGTTTGATACCAGGAGACCTTTTTTGTTTGTTTTTTTGCTTTCATTCTTGACACATCAGGAACAAGACTGGAGAGCATAAGAGAATGAAACTATAACGTGAACACTCCAAATGGTTTCCTGGCTTCTCTGCTTTTTTTTCCCTTCTGTTTTTTTGTGGTGAACGCCATTGAACGCTGAAGACATGAAGACGTTATCATCAGCTCATAAACCGATAAAGGTTGTATTTAGGCCACTTATCTGATATACTAAAAATAATTTGGCCAAGTTGCTGCTTTTTCACTTTAAGCGAGCATCATGTATGTTCCTGGTATTTTTGTTCATTTCAGAATTGACCCACACAGTTAATACCATGTTTTCCAATCAGCAGCCCTGTAGAATATGTAAGCGGGCTTATTATATTACCAAGGAATGCTAACAACAGTTATTTAGAATTTCTTCAAAGGAACCTTGAGTTGATAACTTGCAGTACGTCTGTAAGTCTCTAGAGGGCAGGCGTTTATGTATCCTCTTTCTAATTTTATATGCTGCTTCTGTGATTTTTCAGTTCGTCTGCAGAACTACACTACAAGGCTCTTCTCTTCTTTTCTTTTTTTTCTTTTCAATTGTTAGTGTCTCTATTGCAGCACCCAAATATTTGCAAGAATTGGAGAAAGTGGCTGGGAAATGGCTATTTTCTGCTCTGCTCTAGTTAGACTGAGATTGCCAACACTTGTTATTCATTACGAGGGACTATTTGGTCTTGCCCTCTGATAAAGGAAGAACAAAAAGAAAGTGCCTTATCAGACTATTGCGTATCAGATATTGGAAATCAGGTCGTCTGACCCCACATTGGGCGCCACATTGGTGGCAAGCAAATTTTCTTTTCACTAAAACAGAATTGAAGTTAGAAATGGACAGGTTTGTTACTGAAACATTTGCTGTAAACTGTGATCTGAGTTGAATTTTTTTTTCAGCCATTATTCCTCACAAGTTTCATGCTAATGCGAGGAGGAAGTGCCGGCCCCGTTGATTGTGTTTGTGTTAACACATTATTTGTTCCCTTGTCGTCTTTATTTTTAGAGCTGTGCATATTATATCCATAGCCATTTGCAGCAGTCAGTGTGGCTCATTAGGACATTTTTACAGGGTGTAGGCAATGTGTCCTCTTGCTTTTTTCCCCCTCATATGTAAAAAAAAAAAAAAAGCTCTTTAACAGACATGAGCCTGCTGCACAGTTGAGGGTACATCTGAGGCGCTAATAAGGATATATTAAACTCAGCATGCTTGCATGCTAATGGTGAGAGCCATGTATTCAAACATAGTTAACCTGTTTTTACAATTCAACACCCCAGTTTTGTTCAAGCTCTGTAATAATCCCTATATTTTTGTTTTGTTTTGTATAGTATAGTGTCCAGCAAAGATGACCCGTGATTGGATAGCTTGTCTGATTCAGTTTTATGTTAAGTCAGGTTAAACAACGTCCTTTTGTCAGTTTTAAGATTTTGTTGCAGTGCAAGGTTAATTGGTTCTTGATGCTGTTTTAGACACGTCTGATAATGTTGGGGTTACTATACTAATACACAATGCCTTCTGTTTTTGAGGCGTATGAACCTTTTTTTTTTCCCCCTGTCGAGAGATTCGCATTGCAGGTTGTGTATGACAAATTGTAATTTTTTTCCATTGTGTTTTGATTTTTGTTCCTTGTGTTTGCAATTCTGTTGTATATTTTACACTCATTTCTTTCATCCTAGACGTTTTGGAATAAAAAACGAAAACATTGTTCAATGTTCAGTAAGACTGTGTGTTTTCTTTTCTGGATACCCGTTTAATTCTTGTAATGATCAGCTTACGCCTTTTAATATGAATGAAATTTACGTATTTATGACAGGACAAGAATAAAATCAATTAAAATTAATTGACCATACAGAGATGGAAATATAAACACTTGAGGAAAAATCATCAATGTATTAAATATTTAAGATGCATAAAACCTTTTAAAAAAAATATTTAAAAACTGCACTAGGGTTAGTTGCATGTATTTATGCATCATTTACTTTTATTACCATAATAAATACATGTACTATGTGTAACAAGGACACTAAAATAAAGTTTTACCATAGTTTAGTACAATATTTAGTACATCAGTGTAAGTGTAAATATTTAAGATGCATAAAACTTTTTAAAAACTAATTTAAAAAATGCAGTAAAGCATTTTATTTGTGAATAAAAGTTACACTTAATAGCAGTTTTTAAAAATCCTGAACATGGGATATCCATCAGTAATTCATACATTTCATGTACCTGTTGTTAATATTATATTAACATGTAGTATAAAAAGTACGCTGACTGTAAGGTCACCTTAAAGGGGGGGTACAATCGTGTTTCGTATATTCAGAGTTGTTTACAGTGTTAAAGAGTTGGATTCTCATGCTAAACATAGCCAAAGTTTAAAAGAATAATTTGGACACATGACAGAGAATTGCCGAAAATCTTACTTCCGGGTTGGTACAAGTTTCGGCTGATTTTTTTCGATCGTGGCAGTAATGACGAATGACGAACTCCTTATATGAGCATTTCTCCCGGAAAAGCGCGTCCGCGGCGCCCGCGATCACGTCGGTTAGACCGTGAGAAAGAGCGCGCCATCAACGTGCTTCATTCGGCTGCACTCTGCAAGGGATTCATTCGGGAAGAATGTCTCTAAAGAAGTGTGGTTATGGTTGTAAGGCAAAGATAACTTTGCTCAGCTTCCTGAAGAACCCAGCGTTAGGTGAACAGTGGATACAGTTCCTTTTTCCGGGGCAGCAATGGAGTTTAGCAAGTATGTGTTTCATATAACGTTACGAGGACCAGTTCGACGCTGGATTTTCACATTGTTTGATACTGAAAGACAGAGCGGTCCCAGCTATAAAAGACCCCGGTAATGATTCACAACTGCAGATGGTAAGTGAAACAGCATCAAATGTCTGTTTTTATTGGCAATTCTAACCTGATGGTCGAATTTAGCTCCGTCCACGGCGTGCCTCCAGAAGTTCGGCTTTTTCCGGAGAAAATCGGAAAGCTGTATTTTTCTTTCACAAATATAATAAAACTAAAGACTTTTTGGAGATATTAAGGATACATTACTACTCTATAGGTACTCAGGATTAACATGAGATTAGGTGAAACTGTGCATGTTATGTACCCTTTAAAATAAAGTGTAACCGAATGTAACGTACGCGTAAGGTTTTATTACAGAGCATTAGTTAATATACAGTCAAGTAGTTAAAGTAGCATAAAATATATATTTTCAAATATTAATGTCTATGTACGTGGGCTACTGACGTTACCATTATGTAATGTTTGCTGATGACTTATTAATGAAAGTGTATGTAGACCAGCGTGTAGTAATGCGTGAGTGAAATGAAAAGTTGTGCTTGAAACAAACCTCCTCTGAGCAGTCAGTCAGTCGTGTTCCCGCAGCCTCCTCCCCTTTACTACAAGATACGAGCGCTAGTGAATCATTCATCACTCCAGCGCAATGCGAGCTGAAGCTCTGAGTTTCTATTAAATGAACACACACATCTGACTGAACTCCCTTCAGTTTCTGTGCACTGGGATCTGTTCAGGATGACACCTCTCCTCTGCAACGCCTGCCTCATCTTGCCTGTTGCTTTACATCTGCGTAAGTTGATGCTAATACATTTACTAACCCGGTTTTCTTTTAAATACATTATTGTGGACTTCTAATCAAATGGTTTAAAGGTTGCTTGCTCTTTCTTACCAGGATACACCTGAGTCAAATCGCATTTCTGTTTTATTTATGCTGCGATGAATCGGCGTCAGATAGCCTATTATGACAAATATGGCTAGATCAAGAGAGGTTTCCTTATCTTATTATGTTATTGTACATTAGCTGTTTTACTCATTTAAGTGAGATAAATGAGTAAAACAACAGATAACAAGACAAATTGGTGTATGTAAGTGTGCTGCAGAGTTCAGGCTCCATCGCTGAGGAGTTGAGTCGAGCTCTGGATGTTGCCGGGGCACCGCTGACGTTTCGTTGTTTCTTTGGAGTCAATGCAAATGTTGATGTGACTTATTTCCCCTGAGGATTTAATCTCTGTGTGGGTGAAAAAAACAACGATAGTTACAAATCATGAATAAAAGCAGCTGTTCTGCAACTCACAGCTCTTGTCTCCGGAGAGTAACCCCCTTTTGCCCATTTACGGAACAAGATGTAATCAGTCATAACGTGTGTGAGGGAGGAAAATGTGTTTAAGCCGTGTGTAGGATTTAAAATCAGAGGCAAGTGAATTGTATGGAATGTGGTTTTGATTCTTTTTTTAACAATTTCGGTTCATTAATTGTTACATTTGTCATTTCTTTTTGTACTTTAAAATAAGAAATGTTTTATTTATATTAAAAAAGTATGAAAGAAAAGAAAAAAATCTATATTTAAAAAAGGGTTTCAACAGAAAATATTTATCAAATTAGAAATAAATGTAATTTTGACAAAGGTGTGCTTTTTAATGACGTTAGAGAGACTTTATAGGCTGTATAAATGTATGCTGTAGGCTATATATATATATATATATATATACACATTTTTTTTTTAAATATCACTGATTAATCTAACAATGTGTACATACAGCGATGTCATATGAATAACTAGTGGGTCTTACACGCTTTAAATACAACATAACACACGCATGGGTTCATTTCAAATCAGACGTCACGAACACAAGCAATAAACTGCGGTTCAGTGAGTCAGATTACATCAGTACCGCGGCTTCGACTGAGTCATAAATGTTTTAATTCACAAAAAATGAACCGGCTCAAAAGAGTCATTCATACGTTCAGAAATCGAACTGCCCTTGTAGCACACTGTGTGGTTTTGATTCACTTGAAAGAACTGTCATTCGCTCAGGATTCGAACTACCCTGCTTGCGCTGTAGCTATGTTTTTGATTCACAGTCGTGACACGCCAGCTCTTTAGAGTCATTTGTTCTCACTAGCAGTTCAAATAGAGTCAATTCAGTCAGCCGAACAGACACATTTGTAATGGCATTACCCTTACAAAAATTAACCATGGTTTTATTATAGTAAAAGTTTAACCATGTTTTTGTCGTATTGATTACCACTGATAACCATAGTTTTACTACACATGCATGCTTAAACTATGGTTAGTGTAGCAAGTGTTAGTGTTTGCTTTTATTTGTGGTAAAACCACAGTTAATTTTCGTAAGGGTATTTAAGACTTCAGCAGAATAGATTTAACAAATTAGAAGTAAATTTAATTCTTAAACCTTTTAATGACTTTACAGATTTTTTTTTATTAGGCTGTATAAATATTTAAGTGAGATAGATTAGCCTACATAAGTAACGGCTCCGATTGTTTTGATTCACAAAAAATGAACCGGCTCAAATGAGTCATTCGCTCGGGATTCCAACTTCCCTGCTTGCGTTGTTGATTCAGAGTCGTGACACACTGGCTCATGAGAGTCATTTGTTCTCACTATTCTGGACTGCGCTTATTAAGTTATTTGTGAATGTAACAAATTATAAATACATGTAATTCTTGGAATTTCTAATGAGTTTACAGAGTCTTTTTATTAGGCTGTATAATAATACAGTATTTAGTTTAAACAACAGTAATATAATCTTATTAATTAGTCAGATCAGTAACGGGCCCGACTGATTCATGATTCATAAGTCATTAATTTGTTCGGCAATTGAACTGCTCTCGTGGTTTTGATTCACTAAAAAGAACCGGCTCAAAAGAATCATTCGCTCGGGATTCGAACTTCCCTGCTTGCGCTAGTGGTGTTGTAACACCGACTCATTAGAGTCATTTGTTCTGATTATTGTTCTAAATGTTGTTGTTATTTAAGATAAATGTAATGCAACCTTGTCATATGAGCAACTAGTTAGGTTTACAAGTTTAAATACAACACAATACACGTCTTGATTTATTTCAAGTCAGATGTTACGAAAGCAAGCAATAAACTGCGATTCAGTGAGTCAGATTACACCAGTCTCTGACTCGTAAGTGTTTTGATTCACAAAAAGAGTTCATTTGTTCTGCAATCGAACTGCCCTTGTAGCACGCAGAGTGGTTTTGGTTCACTAAAAAGAACCTGTTCAAAAGAGTCATTCGCTCAGGAATCGTACTACCCTGCTTGCGCTGTATGATTTTGTTTCACAGTAAAGAACAGGTGTTGTGACACAGCGATTCATTAGAGTCATTTGTTCTAACTGCTCTGGACTACGCGTGTGTATATCAAGCTGTAGATTCACTATGGAGTGAATGTGTCTTTTTCATAAATAATCCCACTAAGCATTATGAGTATTATACTATCACATGACTTTTGTTTATACAGGCTCCACTTCACAACAAGCCACCACAGTTGTTTATTTATGAGTTTTAATAAACAGGACAGTAGGTAGGTTCTGGGAAAAAGAGGGATGTGACTGGAACTTTTTATTACTGTCCTCTACAGAATAGCATGAGAAGAAACTTAACACAGAATTTTTATATGGTATATACAAAATATTTGTGAACCTGTATCTGAGCTGTTTTCTTGCTTTATGTTACAAACTTGTGCACTACTGCACCACAGCTTCTGCTGAGCCAGCCCATTTATCATTAATTTATAATGCTATAAAATATGAGCAAACTGTTCCTATATAACATATCATATCAAACTTATGCAGCAAGTCTAATATGCTAGACTGTCCACTTGATTAAAAACATTCATTAGTATTTGGCAACTCAGTCAGGGTTACATTCTCACAAAATGTACATTTACATTACCTGATGTTTTGTTACATCATAATTTAGAAACAAATAGATATTAGACCACAATATGCTGTAATACATTACAACAGCTATTTTTAGCATGTCTGTCACATTGCCACACTATAGAAGGACATATTTTGTGGCTTCAGACGAGTTGAACGTGCACACAAGGGACTTGTAGAGCAAGTGTGGAAGTGGTTATTTATGTATATACACAAGTGAATCAATGTTGAGTGTGAGATCTAGAGTTAAATGAATAATGAAGAGGAGCATCTTTGTTGAATGTGACTGCAGAGTCTGCTGTATTGACAGTTATTGTGAGTTCACTCCACCACTGCGGATGGACAAGGTCATGGTTTCGATTCTCAGAGAACACAGTCGCTTTGAATAAAGGCTTCTGCCTTGCTGTTTCCTAATAATGAAGTGACAAAAGGCCACAAAGAAAATCCCGCATACTGATAAAAAACATCGACTTTCACATACAATTATACTTCTTAAAGATTCCAGAAGTACAACTAATACTTGCAGACTAGAGCACTATTTAGTCCCAACATGCTTTTTACTGAACATATAATTCAGTCGTTTACGGAAAAGGCAGGATTTTTCATAAGTTGTAGTTATAAGCAGTTCCTGCACTGTTTTTAAATACATCACACTGGGTGGTGAGAATTTTTGATTTTAGTTTAAATAGAATAATTTATATTTTGGTTGATTTTAGGGGTAGAAGAGAAAATCCTTCTCAATCTTTTTGCGCTCTCGTTCTCTCCCCACATCACTTTTATATTCATACGCTTTTGGTTTGAAAATTTAAAGCGTGCTCTGTAGACAGTTTGCCGCATTGAAAGGAGCAGACACGACTTCTGAGTAAAGATAGTTTTAAGACTCCTTGAAAACTAGGACACTAATGTTTACCGCCAAGGATATCATTCTATGTAATGTTAGCTTCTGCAACAGTAATTACTCAGTAAATAGGAAGTGGTCTGATTTGCGGATAGACAGAGAGAATAGTGTTGATGCACTGAATGAAGTGCCAAGGTCTTTCACTCGCATGCTTTTTACAGTGTTTGTGGTGACTTTTTAAATGTGATTGAAATGTCAGGCCTTGCTTTTATTTAATGCATATATTAATTATTATGTACATTTTTTTATGTAATTTATTCCTGTGATCAAAGCTACATTTTCAGCATCATAACTCTTCACTCTTCAGTGTCACATGACCCTTCAAAAATCATTCTAATATGCTGATTTGCTGTTCATTTTTTTATTATTATTCTTATCAATATTTAAACCAGTTGAGTACTTTTTTTTCAGGATTCTTTAATAAATAGAAAAATCCAAAGATCAGCATTTATCTGAAATAAAAAGCTTGTAACATTATACACAACACCATTCAAAAGCTTGGAGTCAGTATAATTTTTTTATTTATTTTTTTTTTTTGGAGAAAGAAATTTACGGGACACCTACGTTTACTTCACCATATTACAAATAAATACTGATCTAATCATGACAAACTATATATTGTTGAGAAGGTCTATGACTCCTAAATATATATTTTACCACTTTTTTGTGTTACTAATTATTTAGGAAAAATAATAGATTAATTTATGACAAGAGTGCACTTCAAAAATCTACATCATAACAGAGGTTCAGACCTTTTTCACAAAAAGACTTTCTTCTTCTTTATATCTTATATATCACTTGAAAACTTAAAATCTCAAAATTCATCCTTTGAAAACCATTTTAAAATCAGACATTGCATTACCATGGAAATTGTACATGAAATTCATATTACAAAATATTTTCATTCATGAACTAAAAATGTAACTTTGCATTTTCACTATGTTCAAAATAGGGAGTGACAGTTAAAGGGTTAAATTGATCAAAAGACAAAAAAGACATTTATAATGTTACAAAATATTTCCATTTCAGATAAATGCTGGTCTTCTGAACTTTCTATTCATTAAAGCAACCTGAAAAATAATAGTAAGTATTATTAATATTAATAAGTGTTTTTTTGAGGAGCAACTCAGAATATTAGAATGATTTCTGAAGGATCATGTCACTGGGGTAATGATGCTAAAAATTCAGTTTTAAAATCACAGGAATAAATTACATTTTAAAATATATTCAAATATAGAAAACAGTTACTGTACTTTGGATTAAATAAATGGTAGTGTAAGTAAAGAGAAAGGCTCAGCATTTTGAAAAATCTGAATATTTGAAAAATCTAAATATTTAAAATAATTGAAATATTTTTATAAATAAAAATGTTTATGGTAGAATATATCATATTAATAATTGTTAGCCTATATATTGTTATACTTCAAAAATACTTAGAAATCAGTTACAGTGCTTTTTTTGCCAATGTAGTCGTCACCCCAAAGACTAACATTGTTTTTTTTTTCTCTCTCTCTCTTCATATCATATTCAATTAGAAATCATTTCAGACTTCTGTGATTTACTATATACTAATCGACCTTGTCTGAGTCGATGTCTGGTCTTTCGTTATAGACTCTGTATATAGCTTAGTCCCCAAATAAGCGCTGTGAAATGAACCAGCAGCTGAGGCATGACATCCCCTCGACTCCCCACCCCTGTGACACCGGGAATGAATATTCATGAGAAAAGTGACTTACTTCTATTGAAGTTACAGGAACTTGTGTCCTCTAGAACTAATGAATCCTGAGTGATTCAGTGGTGTGAGCATTTGTGTGCATGTGGTTAATGTGTGTGTGTGCAGGAGAGAGAGAGATGGAGGGAAAGACAATGACCCAACTTGCAGGGGTAATTAAAGGCAGCTGAGTTGGACGCAGACTCTGCAGTGCATAGGGAACATTGGAGTTTTAACCGAAAATCCAAGGTCACTGCAGTCCATCTCCCAGGTGGTAAATTTTGTGTGGGTTGCATATCTGCATCAAAGGTAAGAGGCTCGTTGAATCCCTCGGGACATTCTGAGGCTAAATGTGCAGCCAAATACGGTCATCATCCTTTTTTTTTTTTTTTTGTGCTATTTTTTAAACTAAAGACTTCGAGAGGAAAGTCAACTGGTACTTTTAAGTAGTGTATTTGACTAACTCAGTGTCTGGTAAATACCAAAGTGACTGTGATTATCCTAAGGGAACATCATGTTGTTACAATACAAACACACGGATGAAGCACACTAGCCAAATTGCCAGTTGAGCTATTGCTGTTTTTCTATTATATATAAAAAAAAACACATCAGCTATCTGAGTGAAAGGACCGAACAGTCCTTTAGGTTTGTCTTTTCTGTTTCAGTGGTGCTGTGGAGGTGGACATAAGGAAAGATTAATATGGCTGTCAGGTTTGTTTGATCACGGTTGACTGACTGTTCCCTCAGTGGCTAACCCTTTGAACCAGTTGAGCTGAGACACATACACTCAGTGTGGTAATTTCAGCCATTATGTGACAAGCATGGATAGTTTGACAGAGATGATCTGAAGAGAGAGGAACACCATAAAACAGGTATCACAGGATGGGGAAGACAACACGCAGGTTGACAGAGATGAAGAAGTGAGAGTTTAGTTGTGAGCAGAATACCAAAATATAGGAATACAAAATAAAGAGATGAGAAGAGACAAAGTAAGATGAAAGCAGAGAAAAGACAAGATGAGAGAAGTGGGGAAGTAGGGTGAAACTATAGGCAAAATAAAAAGAGATGAGACAAGAGATGAAATGAGAGACAAGACGAGATTAGAAATGAAATGAGGAGAAAAGAGAAATGATGAGACTAGAAGACAAGCCAAGGAGAGAACAGACAAGATACAAGAGAAGAGATGAGACAATAAATGAGATGAAAAGAGATGAGATGAGACAAGATGACAAGAGAAAAAAATGAAATAATATGAAATGAGATGAAAATAGATGAGACTAGGAGACAAGACGAGATTAGAAATGAAATGAGAAATGATGAGACTAGAAGTCAAGTCAAGGAGAGAAGAGACAAGATGAGAGAAGGATACAATAGAAGAGATGAGACAAGAAATGAGATGAGACAAGAGGAAAAAAAGAAATAATATGAGATGAGACAAGACAAGAATAATTCAATAACGATGAGGCAAGTGGAGAGAGGAGACAAGATTAGAGAATTCAAGACATGAGGAGACAAGACAAGAAACTGGATGAGTAGAAACTAGGGAAATATAAAAAAAGATGAGACAAGAAGAGATGAAGAGTTGAGTCAAAGAAACAAGATAGGAGAAGAAATTATCACTTAGGATGAAATTAGATTATCCAGGACAGAGAAATGAGTAATGATGAGACAAAGAGAGAAGATAAGAGAAAAGAAGAGACAAGATGAGAAAATAAAAGAGATGAAGATACGAGAAAAGAGAACAAGACTAGGTAAAATGAAAGGAGACAAGATGAGATATGAAATGAAACGAAAAGATTAGGAGAAATAAGAAGTGATGAGACTAGAAGACAAGGTGAGGAGAGGAGACAAGATGAGTGAAGTGAAGAGAAGAGGTAACAAAAGAAGAGACTAGATGAGACTAGACAAGACTAGGCAAAATGAAAAGAAATGACACTAGACAAGTCGAGACGAAATAAAAAAATGCAATATAAAAATGAGATAAGTCGAGACAAAAAAATCAGTAATAAAGAGGAGAGGAGACAAGATGAGAGAATTTAAGACATGAGACAAGACAAGAAACTGGATGAGTAGAAACCAGGGAAAAGAGAATCAGATGAGAAAAGTTGAGATCAGAAAAAATATATATAAAATGAGATGAGTCAATTCAAGAAGAACTCAATAATGGTGAGGCAAGTGGAGAGAAGAGACAAGATGACAGAATTCAAGACATAAATAGACAAGACAAGAAAGTAGATAAGTAGAAACTAGGGAAAATGAAAAAGTCGAGACAATGAGAGGAAGACCTGAATCAAGGAGACAAGAGAAGAGAAGACATTAATTAAGATGAAATGAGTCAACACAAAGAAAAACAAAAAGTAATGAGACAAGATCAGAGAAGTTAAAGATCCACTGAAGTGCTTTGAAACACATAGTATTATTCTATGTGTTGACGTAATTTTAACTGGAACAGGAAGACAGGGCGAGACATATCCCGTACTATTTTTTAAATAGCCAATAGCGTTTTTTTATATCACAGCTTGGACCAGAGCTGTTGAGCTGGGTAAAGCCACATTTGACAGCGTATGACAGCCACAATACATTCATATTGCATTACCTATATATAAAATAGCATTCTGTGTAGAATTTAAATGTGTCTGATACATTTTGTGGTCTGCGCTGACTCGCTGTCTCTGGACCAGAGCAGGCTGTGTGCACTCTGCAGCAGTTCATGTGACACAACACGAAACCAGACTTCATTCTTCCAAACAGAATGCATATTTACACTGTCTGAATTGTTTCCTATTCTCTTTATAGTGCACTACGTGCCATTCACTCTATAGAAAATACTAATTCTTCGGATTCTAGAGAGCATTTGATTGGACAGAAAGTTGCTGAAGAATGAGAAGCTGAAGGGCAGGGTGTCAACGAAATCATTGATCCAGATATGAGGAGAAATAAGAATGGATTAGACAAGAAAACCAGACTAGAGGAGAGAAGAGACAAAGAGAAAATATGAGACATGTGAAAAGATGATGTGAGAAGAAATGAGTAATGATGAGACAAGATGAAACAAATAAAGAGATGAGACAAGAAGACAAGAGGAAGAGAAATGAGTAATGAAGAGACAATGAGACAAGCCATGAGGACAAAAGAGACAAGGAAAAAAAGACAAGATAAAAGCAGTGAAGAAATGAGAAGACAAGACGAGAGAAGAGAAGAGATGAAAGAATACAAGACATGAAAAGAAAGACAAAGAATATATGAGAGAATAGATGAGCAAGGAGACAAGATTAAATTAAAAAAGGGATGAGGCAAGGAGACAAGAGAAAGAAATGAGTAATGAGACAAGGAGACAAGATGAGAAGAGATAAAAGAATACAAGGCTAGGTAAAATTAAAAGAGATGGGACAAGACATGAAATTAGATTAGTCAAGTAATGAGATGAGTAATGAAGACAAGTAATAAAGAGGCAAGGAGGATATGAGACAATAGATGAGCAAAAGGAGATGAGACAAGGAGACAAGATTAGATAAAAAAGAATGAGACAAGGAGACAAGACATGAGTAGAAAAGAGACAAGGAGAGACAAAGTGATGTTGATATGAGAGAATAGATGAGATGAACAAAAGGAGACAAGAAGACAAGACGAAATAAAAATAGGTAAGACATGACATGAGGAGAAAAGAGACAAAGAGAGAAGAGACAGGATGAGAGACATACAGATATGATGATATGAGAGAATAGCAGAGATGAACAAAAGGAGAAGAGACAAGAAGACAATATGAAATAAAAAGAGATGAGACGAGGAGACATTACATGAGGAGAAAAGAGACAAGATGAGAGAGCTAAAGAGATGAGGATATTAGAGATATAAATGGTATAAATGTACAAAAGGAAATGAGACAAGTGGACAAGATGACATAACAAGAGGCAAGGAGAAAAGAGGAAAAGAAAAAAGTAAAGAAGAGACGAGGATATGAGAGAACAGATGAGCACAAGGAGATGAGACAAGACAAGATGAGATAAAAAGGGATGAGACAAGATGAGAAAAAAGGATTAGACAAGGAGACAAGAGGAAGAGAAATGGATAATGAATAGACAAGGAGACAAGACATGAGGAGAAAAGAGAAAAGGATAGAAGAGGCAAAATGAGAAGACAAGACTGAAGAAGGGATGAAAACGCAAGGCTAGGTAAAATTAACGAGATGAGACAAGGCGAGACAAGAAATGAAATGAGCCAAGACAAGGTGAAATAAGTAATGATGAAACAAGGAGAGAGGAGACAAGATGAGAGAACTAAAGAGATCAGAATATGAGAGAATAGATAAGCTAAAAGACATGAGACAAGGAGACAAGATGAGATAAGAGATGAGACAAGGAGACAAGAGGAAGAGAAATGATAATGAAGAGACAAGGAGGATATGAGAGAATAGATGAGCAAAAGGAGATGAGACAAAGAGACAAGAGGAAGAGAAATGAGTAATGAATAGACAAGGAGACATGACATGAGGAGAAAAGAGACAAGGAAAGAAGAGACAAGATGGAAGAATATAAGACTAGGTAAAATGAAAAAGATGAGACAAGAAGATAAGAAAAGTTGAAAAGAGAGAAGACAAGATGAAAAAAGAGAATAAATGAGAGGGCAAGATAATGGAACAGAAGAAATCTGCAGAAGAGAAGAGCGGAAAAGAATACTGCAGCCTTTGGAGAGAAGATTGCCGCAATTGGAAGTGGCCCAGCCTGTATGCCTGGAAGCATGCACTAACCCTGATAAGTTACAGCTGGGAACTTCGATGTTGCAGTCGATAAAAACTCATTAGAGCAGGACTGGGTCACTGTGTTAGTGTCCAGTGCAATGAACCTCGCATTTACTCTCCATCAGAGAGGATGAGAGGAGCGTCTATTGATCTTAGCAGTAAGCTCATTTATTTGCTAGATGGAAAATGGTTTCAACGCGGCCTCAGCGCTCACCTCAGCCAGGGTCCACAGTCTCCAGGCCGCGCACTCGAGGGAAGGAGAAACGCAGAGAAAGGGTAGAGAAGAGGGCATTCGTGCTAACAGTGAGTGTACATTTAGAAACACCTCTGCTCCTCTCCTGTGTGAATTCTGAAGTCATGGGTTTGAGTGCTACTTTTGTTTAGCACGGGCCTCTTGCCAGGCTATACAGCCTTACAGCTCCAATTCTGTCATTATTGTAGAACACAATCTACTTCCAGGAAATCTGCTTCTGTTCCTCTGACACTGCTTGGGAGGAGAGAGCTATCCACTGCCCAGAATAGCATCTCCACCTGTTTGAGTTCCCCTGAAAGCCTTCCCCTGATTCCAACCCCAGTTAGTTAGTAAGAAGAGCTGATTTAATTGCCTTAGAGTGTTTCTTATTAGCACTAATGTGGTTGCAAGCATGTTAAACTACATTTAAGCATCTGATTCCCTGCTATGCAGCAGAAAACATTTTCAATGCAGACTTGACAGACACCTTGATGGTTGAAGTCAGTAGAGACTGTGACGCTCTTGTTCATTAAATGCAGGAGACCAGTTTACACTTATGCATTAGATCTGTATATAAACTATATCATGCCATGAATCTTTAATAGCGTAGCTAGGTGGATTCCCCTGTCAAGGTTCAATTGTAAATAATGTAAAGCTCTGAGCCAGATGCTTCTGTCTAGGTCCTTCAAAAAGTCCTTGACTGAATCCATTCTTTAGTCCATTCTCTGCATATACTGTGCAATGAAAATCCCATTTGTGTTACCAGTGAGTCATAAGGCTCACAAAATTGAAATGGGTATTCAAGCATATGTCAGAACTCATCTTTGCTAATGTAGCTGTCAAAAATATCAGGTTTTAACACTGAATGCATATCATTTTTCATGATATACCTCTGAAATAAACTTTATATTAGATATTAGTTGCTGTCACAATACAGCTAATAAAGCATTCATTTTCTAGTCGTTTTAAAGAAGACATAATCAAAGCCAAAACAGTCTGATTAGCACAATTTTCATACAAAATCATCTGATCGATTTTTATATTCAGGACTAAGTGCTGTTATTACATGGCTGTCTGGAATATTTAATTCTGATCAATTCTGGACAATTGTGGCATTCAGCGCTTAGATCACTGGTCTCAAACTCAATTCCTGGAGGGCCACAGCTCTGCACAGTTTAGCTCCAACCCTAATCAAACACACCTGATCCAGCTAATCAAGGCTAATCAAGCTCTTCAGGATTACTAGAAACTTCCAAGCAGGTGTGAGTTGGAGCTGGTTGGAGCTAAACTCTGCAGAGCTGCGACCCCTGGCTTAGATATTTCACTGGCAGTGCTGTATATTAGACAGGTCAAATGAACACTTATATTGCATCTCTTTTTATGATGTTTATTAAAAAAATAACCATCAGTATTAATTTTAGTGTTTTATTGCTGAAGTGTTTGTTTTTTTTCTTGCTGATTTATTTTTAGTTGGCCTATACTTATAGGTAATGCTTTAAGATGATACAGATACACTACCAGTCAAAAGTTTGTGAACAGTACAATTGTTTTTTTACGTTGTTAAAGAAGTTTCTTCTGCTCACCAAACATGAATTTATTTGATCCATAATACGGCAAATATAGGAAATATTTTTACTATTTTAGATAACAGCTTTCTATTTTCTATTTTATTTTCAAATGTAATTTATTCCTGTGATCAAACCTACAATTTCAGCATCATTACTCCAGTCCTCAGTGTAACATGATCCTTCAGAAATCATTCTAATATGCTGATTTGACTTTTTCTTTTTTTACATTATTATCAATATTTAAAACAGTTGAGTATTTTTTTCAGAATTCTTTAATGTTTTAAATTAATCAAAAGTGATGATAAAGACATTTATTATGCTGCAAAAGATTTCTATTTCAGATAAATGCTGTTCTTCTGAACTTTCTATAAATGTTTTTGAGCAGCAAATCAGCATATTAGAATGATTTCTAAAGGATCACGTGACAGGAGTAATGATGCTAAAAAATTCAGCTTTGAAATCACAGGAATAAATTACATTTAAAAACATATTCAAATAGAAACATTTTTTTTTAAATAATAAAAATATTTAGGAATTTTACTGTACTTTGGATCAAACAAACGCAGGCTTGGTGAGCAGAAGAGACTTCTTTAAAAAACCTTCAAAATCTTGCTGTTCAAAAACTTTTGACTGGAAGTGTATGTTTATAAAACCATTTAAACTCAAATGTCTACAAATGTATTTGTTTGGTGTCTAGCAGTTTAATAGGCTCTGCATTGGGGTCTTGTCATGTTTTTTGCCTATAATGACTAAATGAAGCACATTTTTCATTATTTAACCAATAAATCACAATTTAACGATTTTGTTTGGTGTACCATTTACACCGATCATCATTTCAAACGGTCGTGCTTATAATTTTTTTTAATGTTTATCATCATTTTCTTTGATCATCCTAGAATAAAGCATTCTGCTGATTAGATTTTGTACTGTCCCTGCTATGAATTTGTTCAATAACATAATTGCTTTTTCTGCCATTGTCCCAATTGTATGCCAATGCCAAGTGGTCACCAAAAGAGCTTCAATTATTTCGTGGCCTACTTCAGAGAGTAGATTTCTATGAAGAATAAAAACGTGTTCTGGCTCTTTCCTGGTAAATAGCATTGAAAAATATTATGACTCACTGGCTTGTATAGTATGGAGCTCTTAGGACTCGGCCTTGCTACCACTTTCACTGGCTGAACAGCCATTCACAATTTTTAATTTTCTAATTTTAAACCCAGTTTTGTGAATCTCTAGTCTCTAAGAACACAGGGACGGAAAGATTCAAAGGTCAGGTGCATTTAATCAAAACAAGAGTAGGTCAAATTAATATGAATGAAGATTTATATTAGCATATCATTTTTTAGTGGCCTTGGTTTCATATGTACAGTAGTTTTCCTATTGTTTTTATTTATAAGGATTTAAATTATTGTTCAGTAAAGATTTTCAAGCCTTGAACCAAGCGAACAAGCTATGTAGAGATTCACATTTGATTCCAAGCAACAAAGTGTTTGAAAATTGTATTGAATTCATTTATGAGGCACACTGGTTTGTAGTGTAAACAGTTTTACCGTTTACTGCACATTGTTATTCTTCTTAGTATTTCCCTATAGTGACCAATGAACCGGAAGTCTTGCCCGTAGTCTTCCTTCTGTAGTAAAGAATAAGGTGGATACAAATATATATTGATTCAAGAATGTAGGAAGACTGACTCAATTATATCACTAGCTTGTGCTCTCTTTAGAATTATTGGCAGTGGTGTTACATGCCATCCTTAGATGGGAATTTAGATGGGCAACTAAAGTCAATATGAGAGCAAATAAAATTAAAATGGAGACAGCAATGGTGTGAATTCCAGACAGTGCTATATACTGTATATGATACTCAATACTACACCAAAATAGAATATTAAGATATAAAAAGAAAGAATATAAAGATACAACTTTTTGTTCAACAAATCCAGTCTTAGCTAAAACTTTTTCTGATTTACCACTGGCTGGGCAAACTGCCACTGGTTGGACATCTTTCTGCCCAATTAAGCTTGTTTTTTTTTTATATACTGTATATATAAATTAAGTTCAAATCGCGCTGACTTATGGCTTGTACAGAAGCATATATCATCACTTTCCAACCTCAGAACTCAGGTAGGTCTGTGTAGAAAGGTTCATAAGTTAACATTAAAAATCAATTTCTCTATGGAGAAAATGAATGGGATCTTACTTCCTGAACCCTACTGTTGCGCTCTATTGTAATGTAATTGAGAACCACTTATCCCTGCTCACAGATCATCTCTAATCCCTGGCCTGTTTATTTATTTTAATATTTTTTCCTGTCTATACACCGCTGCGAAAATGTGCTCTCATCAGCATCATATAATCTGCGTCTGGAAATCACAATGATTATTTTTGGAGTGCAAATTTTTGCTGTGTATTTGCTTTAGCATTGCAGACTCCTCCTTAATGAAGTAAGTGAGGTTTTCATGTTCAGTGTAAAGAAAGCTGACTTCACAACATGGCCAGATGAAAGAATATTTTAAAAACAAAATTTGCATATGATCAAAAAGGCTCCTGGGAATCTTCCCTCCTTCACATTGGGAGTACAAGGAGAGACAGATATTAAGGCCTAATATCAGAGCTTTAATGCAGTCATAATTTTTCACCGTCTGACTGAAATGTATGTGAGAGCATCAAACATTGAGTTAAACATGACTGATGCGTTCAAGGTTCGCATCCTAATTGTGTTTCGCTTCTAGACCGTACCCCACCCCAAAGCCCCCGCAGACTGCGCTTTTTGATTGTTAGAATATTGTCTTGTTTAATCACTACCCTATTTCTTGTTCTACCAAGAAGATTAGATGTTGGAATATTACACACTGGTTTGTTTATTCACAGCTTTTGGAGGATTTCTGAGTGTAGTTATTAGACTCGGGTGAAATAGGGACCGGGGAAATCACAGCGACCTGTCAAAGGGTTTTTGATTTAGCATAAAAACTATTATTCTTTGTTCTCTCTTCCTCTGTCAACGCATAAAGACAGCTCCCGTTAGCTTTTTACAGACACTACATTTAAAATAGCTGAGAATCAAAGAAAAGTTTCTGTCTTGGAGACACTTTGAAGACTTTCATGTGAATACATGATCTGTTCATGTAAATGGGGCTGAAAGAATGATGAACTGCACAGTTTGAGTGCTTTGATGCCATTTTCAAATGTAAAAATGATATTCCTTCTTTAAATCACCATAAAATAAAAACTGACATTACTTACTTTCAATAAGTTCTTGGTCTTATAAAAATGTTTCTAATCTTTCAGCAAAATGACCAGACCAACTATTTTTTAACACATTTCCCTCCAATTCACCTGCCATTTAGGTCACAATTTGCACAGAAGTTGTATACAGTTGTCACTCCTGTATTTGAGTGCTTATTAAAAAGGTTACAATTCACACATGATTGACATTATGCTCATTCACTCCAAGGATGATAACTATATTAGTTCTGGATATTGTATGCATACACTGCATTGATGACGCCTGCTGCTTTTCTTTTCAAACTCTTTAAAATTGTGTGGATTCTGATTAGCTGAAAGAATTTGTTCTGAAAGTGGTTCCAATGGTTTCTCTGTGTCATTACTGTTATAGTTGTGGTGTGAGCTTCCCTGTTCTAATAGAATTAGAAGGATTTTAGGTATCATGCTTGATGTGAATGTATAACAAAGAAGGGGATCGACATACTGTATTTAAGGTGATATTTTAGCTGAAATCCAATAGCTTTCTGATTCTGCATAGACAGCAATGCAACTACCACATTCAAGGCCCAGAAAGGTAGTAAGGATATTGTTAAACGCAACGTTGGAGTTTTTAGACAGTCTCCATTTTTGAGGGCTGAAAACACTGGAGTAGTGTAAACGACAGGCGTAACTGTAGCAAAAGCGTTTACATGTTTTAAAATTAAAATGGACTCGTGTAAACATAGCCTGAATAGAACAGTTTAAAAGCAGGGTTGCTTGGTCTGTGAAACAAAACGGCCAATGACCCTAGTCTACATGTAATACAACTTGAAATATGCTCTACCTTCCATACCTAAAATGTATAACAGTCACTGTTATACATTGTTATACACAATTTTAACTTAAAAATTCACTAGTAGTAATTTAAAAGTATTAAATAAAAAGTACCCGAATTTCACTGGAAATCCGTGGACATGGCAGCCCTGTATGAGAGCCCAAAACTATTATTAAAGTGGTCATGAACTGCCTTTTTTATTATTATTTTGCACTGTTCGTTGAGGCCCACTTATAATAACTTATCAAAAAAACATAATTGAGAAGTATTAGGCTATTTTCTGTGCTTGTTTTGACCCCCTCATCAGAAAGCTCTGTTTGAATAGACATGGTGGATTGTAGACACCTTAAAGAAACAATTTTTAACTGCACACTCGCTTAAGAAACTCTTTTATTTTATTGTCAACATTTCGGCATAGGAGCCTTCGTCAGGATAAAACATTACAACATGGAGTCCATTATAAGTAGAGCTAATAATCATTTCCAGGTGGGGATCCTAATTTGGCAGAAAAAAAGGAGGAGGAGACAATTCACCTTCAATATTCCAAAACATATACATGAAACCATTTTCATAAAAACAGCTCAAATCAAAATCCACATTCAGACCATATGGAACAAGAGTATTCAATTCGTATATCCAAAAATTCAATAAAATTTGATCCAAGTCACCCCCTCTTCTTGGTAAATGTATCTCCTCTATTCCTATATATCTTAGCAAAGTTTTTGGATGATTAAACTCCACAAAATGTGAGGCCAATGGGTAATTCATATTTTTGCATCTTATTGTGCTACGATGTTCCGCAATTTGTGTTTTAAGTTCTCTCTTTGTTTTTCCTATGTAAGATTTTCCTCAGGGGCACGTAATAAGATAAATCACTGCTTTTGTTTTACAAGTTATTCTAACTGGCACCTCTATAGGTGTGCTTTTGTTTCCTTGTTTAAAAGGATTGTAGACACCTAACATTTGTGTATGTTTGACAGCCTACATCCTTCATAGATGGACGCTGCTGTGATTCATGTTAAAAATGCATAAATACTCAGTACAAATCAAAGCAATAGTGACCACCTAATAAAAACAGTTGACTGTCGGATCCAATATAGTCAAAACAACATCTTCTTTTAGTTTCTATCTTTCTGAAAATTCTGCATTGAATTGTGCTTTTTGTAAGCAAATCCACGGTAAAATTAAGTGAAGAAAGGAATGAGTTCTTACTGATGAGGTCTGGAACTTCATTAAAAATAAAGTTCATCCATCTTTCCTAATGGTGGGATCAAAAGGAAGGCAATCAAAGGCTATTTTTCCACAACTTGGCACTGAACAGTGACTTGTTGTATTTGTGGACATCTTTATCGTTTCATCTCTACAAACCTCTCTCGTTATTTACGCAACATGCGTGAATCGGTGGGCGGGGCTAAACAGGCAGTGATGTAGAAGTAGGCACTGATCTTCTTCTGTGGAGGCGGAGTTTAGCCACACTATTACATCATAAAGTGGCACATTTCACAACCTGTTTTTTTGGCAGATTGCCTTCAGTACATGGGCATCTGAAGTCGTCTGTAGTCTTGACAGGGGCTATATGCATCACCTCTGCCTGCAACATCACTACATTACAAAAGACGGCTGGTAAATAACGATTTCAGTGGTGTAAATGATAATATGTATAGCACATATTTTTTGGTGCGAGAGACCAGTGTTCACTTGCCGAAATCGTTTGTCTCCCTTTTCACATCTCATATCACATCAGAAAGGAATTGTTTTTAATACAAATAAAAATGAATGAAATAAATGAAAAGTTTAATAAAGTATTGAATAGGGTTAGGTGTATCTGAGCAGCCGGTAAGCTGCTTTGTTTACTTTGCTGTGTCTCGGGAGCGCAGCAGGCGCGAATAACTAGTGAAAACACGGAATGAGTTTAATTTTATAGACTCTGAATGAGCCAAGTGGAATGGGCTTGAGGAAACAGCAGTGTGTAATGTAAGGCTGTAGCTTAATTGAGTTTCATTTTTTAGAACATTCGTCATACAATGAATCTGACTGATAGCACTCTAAAAAGTGCACAAACATATTTGTTGAATTAGAGATGGTAAAAGTGGGTGGGTCCAATATAATTGGTCTTCAAAAGTGGGTGGGTCCTGTCCCACCCACATACAATGGTTCTGATGCCCATGATTCAGTATAAGCTGTTTTTAGATCAGTCCTGGCGTCAGGATTCTCAGGGTGGGCTAATGGAGGAGGGGCTATTTTATTCTATATGAATAAAATATGAATAAAATAAAAATACGTCGTCAAATTTTAATTTAAAGGATTATTGCCGCATACATTTATACATTTAAATACGCACGCTTTACACACATGTATTTAACAAACTCAAAAAATATCACTGTGTATTTAACAAATTTTCTTTTTGTTAGTAATTAATTTAAATGACCAAAACATTATTTTTATGTGGTTAAAAATTCAGAATATAGGCTAAAAGCACTGAGCGCGTCTGTCAGGACGTCATAGGGTGGGCTAAGCCCGCCCAAGTTCCCCCTTGACGCCGGGCTAATAAGAAGTTTTTGAGTTTGTTCTTATAGTTTGATGACAAAGATAAAGGAAATTTTGAATTCTCAGCTCATGATCCCTTTAATAAGGTGTTTTAATCCCAAACACTGATTTTGTGACTTTGGAAATCAGACCCTGTTTAGCTGTTCTTGTCCATTCTGGTATCAATTTCTTGTTAAATTAAGTCAAATGCACACCAGAAAATTTCCTCTCCTTTTTCAGTTTTTTTTGGCAGATTAATTGAAACGCTGCTGTGGTGGTTTAACAGATTAAAGTTGTATTTGATGTGGAAATTATTTTAATTGGGTCTTTACTGCTAAGCTCTTCCAACAAATCTGAATCTAATTTAAACTGCATTTAAGGGGAGAGTCTCGGTGAAGGAGTTCCTCCATCTGTGTAGGTTTATCGGTGACCTTGTTCTGGACAGATAGCAGCTGTCAAATTAATGCCAATGCAAGTATGATATCTCTTTTCCAGGCCTTTTTGTGAGAGTCTCTCAATTTTATCACTGAAATCACTGAACCCTTGTATCTTCTCAGTTCCAAGAGAGATAATGAAGAGATACAATCGAAAGCAGGTCTTGTCTCATTTGGTCTGTTACTCCTCTACCTTCCACTTTTTTAAAGTGACACATGACCGCAAGTGTGAGTGATTGTGTTTTTGTGGCAGTTGCGTCGCCTCCTCATGATCAAAGCCAGTGCTGAGCACATTAGCGCTGGGAAAGCCTGGCTTTGTTTCTCTCATCCATCCCCAACTCTCTCCCATCTCAAATGAATCCGCACTCCCATGGGGCCTGCAAAATTTTGCAAACTCTTCTGGGAATTGCATGTGTTTATATGTGTTGCATCTCTTTGAGTATTTGAGGGCATGTGCGTGAGAAAAACATCCGTTAGAGCAAAATAAAAAGATTCCTTTTAAGATGCATCTTTCCACCATTGGCTTTTGAAATATCCGGCTAGCAAAGGTAAGTTTTATTTCTTTTAGATTGTGCTGCTGGTTTGTCTCTTATGCCACACAAAGTGTAAAATGAATCGAGCTTTGGTGTTGTGGTGGATATAACTTACTGCCACAGCTACTGAACACAATAAGGAGAAAAGGTCTGTGCTAACAAGCAGAAACCTGTCTCCCACCTTTTTTTGAGCTCCATTTTGTTCCAATTAGTCCTCCTCACCTGGAGGATGACCTGGGATATGAAAACCACCTCATGTTGTGGGTTATGTCACAGAGTCAAACTTGATTTTTCGTCCTCATTAAAGAAGATTAAGTTTGCCTCAGTTTTTGAATTCAAATTCAATAGCAACATGTTCCTGTCCTAATTTACAGTGCATTTCTCTGCACTACTTTCCTCCCGGTTTCATGAAAGAAATTAACAGCTGGCGAATGCACTTCTTCTCATCCCCCGCAGCCTCCCTCCATTCAGTGTTCTGGGAGTGAAGGTGTGAATGGAAAACCAGAGAGGTTAACCAATCACTTGAAAAGGGGACTTTGCTGGCATGAGCTAATTAACAGAATTTGTTTGTGCTATTGCAAGCGGCTTCACTGGAAGCCCTGTTTCAGAGTTAGCTCGGGGAATAGAGGCTCTCCTCGCCTTTTGCACGCTATGCTGTCACCGCTAGGCTTATTAGCCTGTCGCCCCTAACGATGCTACGCAAGAGAGGGCCACAGTTACCATAGAAAAAGTTGCCATAGTACAGCAATAAAACTTTGCAGCAATGCCCCCACTGACTCTACTTTTTAAACAGTTTAACAGATCAACAGTTCTTTTGTGTGTTCAGCATGTGCCTAATATGTCCCACTGAAACTTTGTTAGATGACAGCGAATTAAATTTGCACCAAACAGGAAGATTTATCTTTAGCTTTATCTCAGGTGCTTCTATTAAATCTGTAATAAATGTTAACTATCCATTCTAAATGATAAACGCACAATATCCCAGGTAACAAATGTTAGGTTATAAAAGTGATGTGGGAACATTGTTTTAAAAAGTTTCTAAAATGCTGAAATGTCTGGTTTTTTTGTTGTGACTATAATGTTATTTAGGTTACAAAAATGTTTCTTAGAACTTTCGTAGAGTTAAAAAAAGCATTGTAAGAGTGTTCTGAGAATGTTGTTCTAAGAACTTTTCGTTATGAGAACACATATCAAATGTTAATATTCCTTAACATGTATAGAACTTTTGAACGAAAGTTTGTGAAAATTGTAAGAATATTCCCTGTTATCTGGTAAATTATGTTTAACATAAAATAAAGACTTACAGATTGTCAGTAATGTGTCTGTTTATTACTATTATTAAAGTTAATTTACTAACTGTGGGACTCTTAAAGGGAACTTTAAGACTTGTATGGCTTAAAATAAGGTAAATGATGTCCAAAAAAACCATGAAAGATTGACGTTGTTTAAAAAATCCACATGGACTATGAGGGAAGCCATTATTTTGATAATGTAAATTGCTTGTACTTGTTGAGCTACTGGCACTACCTGTTTACCACGAAACAACTCAGAAAATACAATACTGATACAATGCCCAGAGCTACTGGAAGTGCTTATAGGTGGCGAATGATAAAAGCATAGGCTTAAACCAAATGCTGTATCAAGTTTTCCCCACAAGGAGTCTAAATGCTCCCAAATATCGAGTGAAATCCACACTAAGAAACTCCTTCAGTGTCTGTGGTGTCATAACAAGCGTCAACATGTTTTATGCATGTAGCATTTCTTGTCTTTGCAGTTTGTAAGCTCTTTTAGTAGCTGTGGTTTACTAAAAGCTTCAAGGCATCAGGGCTAAAGTGGAGAGAACAAAGACGCGGCTCTTTAGGAAGTTTTATTTGTCCACAGGCATCTTCCCATTCTTTAGTTCTCTTCTTATCGCTAGGAAAAGCAGTGAAGACTTACATTACTTCTCTTGTTGCCCTTCGACTGAAAATTACAACCAAAAGCCACACAATGTAGCATTGTATCAGTATTTTATTTTCCGAGTAGCTTATTCCAAGTTGTGGTAAAAATAGCAACAGGTAGTGCCAGTAGCTCACCTTGGTCTGTCGTTGACCATCCGCTGCCAACGAAGGGAGGAGCCATGGTGGAGGAAGGGTTGATGATTCCAGGGGGGGCGACCAACGGAGGTGGAGCAGGTGGAGGTGAGGAGGTGAGGCGACCGAGGCGAAGGCAGGGATCCAGAAGGCTGCGGTGGTGCCAGTGTGACAGAGCACTGAGGAGGAACTGGAGGGATGGCGGAGCCTGACAACGCAGGTGGGATGGAGGGATGAGGTGTAGCCGGAGGAGTGGAGTCCCGAGTCCACTCCTCCGGCTACACCTCATCCCTCCAGTTCCTCCTCAGTGCTCTGTCAGACTGGCTCCACCGCAGCCTTCTGGATCCCTGCCTTCGCCTCGGTCGCCTCACCTCCTCCTGCTCCACCTCCGTTGGTCGCCCCCCCTGGAATCATCAACCCTTCCTCCACCATGGCTCCTCCCTTCGTTGGCTCCACTGTGGTCCACCATAATGGATGCGGCCTGGGTCTCACCTGGCTCCTCCTGCTCCGGATCCCTTCTGTCTACTCCTTGGCTCCTTCCTCCATCATCTCCACCCTGGACTCTGTTAGTTGGCCTCCTCCCGAGAGTCCTGCCTCTGCCGAAGCCTCCTCCTATAAAGACTTCCACTTGTCCATCCCACATCCACCACCTAAGTCCCCTCAGTCCATCCGTCCTTCTACGGAGTGAGGTCATGCCTTCTGGGAGGGGGAGAAATGTCACACCTCTGTGAACTGTCCATTTTGGGTTTTCCCTCTTGTGCCCATATTTGGTGTTCCTGTCCTCTTTCTGTGTAATCACCATCACCTGTCTGTGCATTCTGTTCACTGTCTGATCGTCCGGTATTAATGTTTGGGTTGTACGTGTGTTCCTGCCTTCCTGCTGTGTGGATATCTGTCTTGTGGATTGTCATTAAAGACTTTGTATTTGATTTACTGTTGTATTGAGCTTCTATTACATGCAACCGTGACAATCCAAAATACAGCAAAAACAGTACGATAGCTGTTTTCTATTTGAATTTATTTTAAAATGTAATTTATTCCTGTGATTTCAAAGCTGGATTTTTAGCATCATTACTCCAGTCACATGTTTCTTCAGCAATCATTCTAATATTCTGATTTGATAAAAAAAAAAAAAAACTTTTTCCAAGCTTTTAAATTATATAGTGTATAATGTTACAAAAGCTATTTATTTCAGACAAATTATGATCTTTGGATCTTTCTATTCATCAAATAATCCTAAAAAATGTACTAAACTGTTTTAAATATTGATGATAATAATAATGTTTCTTGAAAAGCAAATCATTATGTTAGAATGATTTCTGAAAGATCATGTGACACTGAAGACTTAAGTAATGATGCTGAAATTTTAGCTTTGATCTCAGGAATAAATTACACCTGAAAATATATTCAAATAGAAAACAGTTATTTTAAATGGTAAACATATTTCACAATAATACTACGTTTGCTGTATTTTGAATCAAATAAATGCATGCTTGGTGAGCAGAAGACACTTCTTTAAAAAACATTAAAAATCTTTTGCCTGGTAGTTTATACAATCTAATTTACATCAAAAACTGCTCATGCTATGTAGCATGTTGTGCTGCCATCTGTTACACTTTTTAAGTAAATTCCATAATATTTTGAATAACTGAGATGCTTTAGACAATACTTGTATTGTACTGTATCCTCACAAATAAAGGCAATACCCCTACATATTTAACCACCCTTATACTGTATATAATGAAGTGTCTGTCTAGAGCTGTACTGCTAGTGCTTTTGATTGAGCTGTGCTCCCAGTAGGCACTGAGGTAAAGTCTAAATGAGTTCTGCCCAGTGCAGTCTCTTACATCACACAAAGTATCAGTGTTGCCTGTCTTCCTGAGCTTTGTTCTGATCCCTCTAATACTAGACTGGGTCTGGGTTCAGCAAATGTAGACTCTTTATTTAATTTGATCAGGGCAAAGATATAAATATGTACATATTTCCTCCCACAAAATACTAAATATAATAATAGGACAATAAATTCTTAATTAATAAGATAAATTCTTAGGTACAAAAGTATCATTCCCATATGGGATATATCTGTACCTAAAATATAATCATTAACAATCAAAGCATTGTTTTGATGTTTGTGTATTGAGTTTTCTCCATGGATTTGATCATCCGGAAATTCCACATATACCCTCTTTGCTTCCTTCTTCCTTCTTGAATGGTTTGACTATGAGCATAAAGAGCAGAAACTGGCAAAAAATACTTTGGCAACCTGCCTGCATGTCTGCTTACACCACTGAACCTTATTTACATGCACTACTGTGTTTGTGAATGCAAATCTTCAGAAACCGACAAATAAAAATGGTTTTCATTTATTTTGATGTGCTCCCAGTGGGATGTCTGTGAGAGGCACATGTAGCAAACCTCAGCAGCAAATGTGCTTGCTCAGCACTGGTCTGGCTAAAGCTTGCATATTCAACCTCATGAATAGAAGATGGGCACATATGTGGCCTAAACCTCCATCATCACTTGCCCATCTTATGCTCCAGAGGTCATCTAAGTTTAACATCTTTAATCAGTAATGAATTCAAGGTTTGAAGTCAGTAAGTCGATAGATAGATAGATAGATAGATAGATAGATAGTGGACAATCGTGACAATAGATAGTATAGTTTTTCTGACTCGTGTCTAAGTCACTCTGGGGACAGGAAATTATGCAACTGTTTTGCTCCAAGCGCTTTTAACACACATTATTTATTATGACGTTTTTGTCTCAAGGTTTCATAACCTATTTCTTAAAAGGATGACGTTATAGTGCTTGATTATGTATTATGTAAAGGTCTGAGTACCTGCATTGTAATCTACGGTGATGTCTACAACTAGAATCAAAAACTATTTATATTGCATTAAGTATATTGCTCTTGTAAAGAGGTAGTTTGCCCAAAAATGAAAATTCTGTCATTAATGTTGTAAAGATGAACGAAGAACTTACAGGTTTGGAATGACATGAGGGTGATTAATGACAGAATTTTTATTTTTTAGGTGAACTATCCCTTTAAGAACCAGTGTTACTCATATTCTCTCTTGGATACCATAGTATGTTAATTTTCAATTGATACAACTAATTTAAATGTTTCAAATTCAATTCCTTTTTTTCATCTTTCCCAGTTTCTCTTTCTTCTCATTCACTATCTGCAGTCCCCTCTCATGCAAGTGCCCTGTTTTATATAATTTATTTATTTAAGAACCCCATGGACTCCCCGTGGATCTCTGGCACCACAGATTAAAAATTAATGTTGTGGTTCAAATAAGCCCTGTGTCTGCCGCCTGGGTCATAACGGCTCGCTGAGCTGAATGGGCCAGGCCAGATCACGCTGTGTGTGGGTGGACAGCACTCAGATATATCAGAGCTTGGATTACACAACATCAGTAATAACATTACTAATGCAGGCAGTGGTACAGACTACTCTTCAACTTGCTTGAACGCTGGCCAGAGATACAAATTCAGAGATATGTAATTGGACACAGTAAGTTCTTGTCTCCGTTTTGATCCGATGAGACTTTTTGGACATAGCCACATCTTAGATGATTTCATTTTCCTCCCAGGCTGTTCAGTTTTGTTGTTTGTATGTGAGGTCTGTGCTGCATGTAAATGTTTCTGGACTGGTTCTTCTGTATGATTTTAGGAAATATGATACACTAAGAGCCAGGTGTGAAAACTTTTGAACAGAATGAAGATGTGTAAATGTTTCTTATTTTGCCTAAATATCTTTTTTTATTATTATTTAGTACGGCCTTTCAGAAGTTACTGACATGTTTGCCAGAAGACAAAATAAGTTAAATTTACACTGATCTTCAAATTCAAAAAGTTTTCACCCCCGGCTCTTATTGTGTTTCCTTCTGAAGCATCAGTGAGCATTTAAACCTAAGGACAAACAGTCTTAAGTAGCATGGGTATATTTGTAGTAATAGCCAAAAATACACTGCATGGGTCAAAATTATTGATTTTTCTTTTATGTCAAAAATCATTAGGATACATTTCCTAGCGTAAATACATCAAAACTTATTTATTCAGCTTTCAGATGATGTTAACCCTTATGACTGGTTTTGTGGACCAGGGTGACATATGTAAACATCTTTTATGTAAAATATCTTATTCAGGTCAGTACTAAATAAAAAAAAAAATAACATGCATTTTGTATCATTTACATTTTGGAGATTCTGCAAGGTGTATGCAAACTTTTGATCTCAACTGTATGTACTGAAAGCATGATAAAGAAAATTTGTACTTAAATACACATCCATGAGCGAATTATCTTTGTTTTGTATTATATTGCTGTTCTTGTTTCATATATATATTGTTGCAGTGTTTTTGTAATAGACAATTTTTTTAAAGCTTTCAGATAATACAGGGATAAAAATATTAAATTATTCAAACTCAAATCAATACTTCATGTCCATATTTATTTAGTAAGTAAGCTTTTTTAATGTTACGATAGGCCCAGCTTACTTAACATTATGCCTTATAATTTTAGTATTGATAGTGGTATTGAGTCTCATATTGAGTGACGGTTGTCTAAATTTCCCTTTGGCATCATCAAAGCGCTTCAGTCTTTCTGATTTCTTCAGTCATTTCCACTTACGTGCAATGCCTCACTGATTGTGAAAGAGTTCTTTGTCTTCTCCTCCTCTAATGTACGACTTGGTTTTCTCTCCTCCTCCAGATCTTCATTAAATGTTGATGGGGATGAGTGAAACCAATAATCCTCAGACCTCACTGCAAAAACATAGCTGAAAATCAATAGGTTTGCAGCAGTGTGGGAATAAAGCTAGCAGGGGGACGGGGATTGGGGGGAAGAGAGGGAGAAAACTCTATCCTATCAAATATTAATCATTCATTTCCTCAAGGGAATTAGGAGAGTGCTGGTGATTTGCTGTCTGACCCAATTAAGATCCTCCTGCATATCTCACTTAGGTTCAGCGTTACTTCCATCTGTGGTTTTATTGTCAATAGGTATAGGTTAAAGAGATTGAGAGACAACAAAAAGTAATGGAGGTTGGAAGGACACTGGCACATTCACAGACTCATTTAACAAAAATATGTTCTAAAAACACTTTGCTAATGTTCCCATCAAGTTATGAAAACATTTTTAAAAAAAAACATCCATTTTAAAATGTTTTTTTCTTTGGTTATATCAGGGTTAAGGGAACTTTCCATTCTGTCATTTTGCAAAAATTACTGGAACGTTACTTAATTTTAAGAACATAAGGTAGTAGCATTTTTTTTTTTAAATTGTCTAATTAAAAGGTTTTAGAAATAAAACATTCCATGAATGATGTATAAGTCATGAAGTCAGAATTCCATGAATGATGTAAACGTTTCATTAATGTATGTTTTTGTGCTAATGTTTTGAAAACAGATGTTCTATTAACATTAGGCTACTGGAAGAAAATTTTTTCGTAAGTTTAAAATAACCTTATCTGAATGTTACACCGTGACAAAAGACCGTTGCAAATCATTTGAACTTGGTCGCATTTGCAAATCATTTGGCTGCATCGCACTCTCCATGTAATCAAATGGGACGTGAGGCAAACTAAATAATTACATTTCACTTAAACTAATTGTTTTCCAAAGATGGTTTTTGTAATTTTATGTAGTTTTTATAACTCTGATGTAAGTTCAAGTGTTCGTTGGTATGGTTTTAGTCAGTTATGTGATGCTATAGACCAATTATCAGTACACGTCACAGTGACGTCACTTGCAGCTGCGCGCACATAATAGGCTCGTTTGAGATGCAACTCGCCTTGCCTGAAATGTAGGCGAGAGTAGGCGGCTGCAGTCAGGGGAGGAGTGAAATAAATGCGGTCAAGACAGACAGTTCTGAGTTCTGGAAGCGGAAAAGATACCAACAAGATCAAAGGCTGATATCGCGTTATCACACACACGTGCTGTGTTGCTGATAAACATGATAGAATTTCAATTCTGTTGTTTTTATATGAAAATAAATATGATAAACAAGACACTCAAAGTGCTTGCTATTTATTTCCATATGAAAGGCGTATGTATCATCAATTTTTACTTTAATACAAATGTGTATTTTAGATTTTTATAGAAATATTGCAACAATCACGTATTTTATACAGAGATCGCATTGCCATAATGTTTGGGAATATTCATGCATAATTCAAACAGATAACCACATAATATTAGATTAAAAATAAAACATTATAGAAAAGAACGGCAACATTACAGTTGTCTGAACCAATGAGCATGAAGCTGTGTCGTCAGTCAGTCGTTTCCCATCGTGCTTTTGGCCAGCGCAGTCGATAAAATGCTACTTCGCTCGGCTGCTCAATCCGACACAGCCGCCTCGCCGTCGCGAGAGTTTTTTGGCACACGTCAGCATGACATCAGAGCAAGGCGGACGTAACTCGGACACATTTCTAACCGGCATGCATCTCGCGTTGGTCACCGGTGATCAGTTCTGCGCAGATTTTGCTCATCTCAAACGAGCCTAGTGGTTGCAGAAAAACGCTGGTAACAAGTGGAGGTAAACGGGTAAAATCCATGGAATAAGAGAAAAAAAAATATTTTGTGCCTTTTGATGTCAAAATCGTAATGCAAATCATTTTATAGGATACTGTTGTCAAAGACGTCATTTGAAGCTAAACGCAGACGTTTCAACAGACATACTATGGATGAAAACTGCTATGATTACTCTACTTTTAAAGCATAAATTTGATTTAAACTATAGGTCTACATAATATTCACATATGCTGATCATAGGGGACATAACTGTATTAGCCCTACAGTTACAGCATGAAATATAATTTAAACCTACTACTATTAACGTTTTTACATAACATTTATTTTATTTCACAATCATGATTTTTTTTTTTCTCACAAATGCAAGTTTATATCTCCTTATTCAGACTTTATAACTCGATTTAACAAAACTAGTGAGTTTGTTAATTCTGAGGAAATAAAAGCCAGAACTGTGAACCGAGAGCAAAAGAGAGAATGACGAGCTGATTTTCCTTATTAGAGTTATGAGATATAATCTCGGAATTGCAAAAATAAAGTCAGAATTTTGAAATATAAAATCTAATTTACCTTTTAACCCATGGCTCCATTGGCTGCCATTGAACCGCCCACAAAAAACGTCATCCCTGTTTAAGATCTGTAATACTATCCCACGTTTTTTCGTTGAATAATAGTGCTTATGACTGGGTGACACGTTCTTGTAATATGCAGAGAACGTTTTGAAAATGACATTTAATCAAAAGATTCTATAATCTTTTAAAATAGTATTCTGTGCTGTATCTGTGTAATTCTCTAGGCTTTCCCTCCCTGGTTTTCTGCAACCAAGCTGCCCGAGCATCCTGAATGTTTACAAACTGATAATTGGTCTATAAAAACGGGACCGTGACGTCATGATTGACAGCAGTTTGACAGATTCTCTGAGTGAACTGAGGCGCCAATGGACTTTTTCGGGATCTTCATTAGGAGATTGGGGTTTTATTTACCTTATTTTAACACAAGCCTCTGGTACAGCACATAGACTGTCGTCGCCATTTTGGAAGCGCGTCACTCCAGGAAAATAGAAAATGAACAAAGAGGCGGGACGTGGGTGGAGCTAAGATGTCTGTTTTTTAAATTTATTAAAATAATCCTGATAAAGTAACACCCTAAGAAAAAACAAACGCAACAGCACGGCTGAGATGCCAAGTTGAACTGCTGGAATAAGCTGAGGTAATGTGACGGCTGCCTGACACCTGTCACTCAAGTGGCCACGCCCTTAATTATGCAGAATTTTAATGCTTAATATAATTTAAACGGGTGAGTTAGAAAAAAATTCACCCCCCTCAGAGTTGTCATGAAGGGCAAAACTAGCTGTAAAAACCAAAACCACCTTTTGCACCAGGCTGTAAACACTTTTTATCTGTTATAAAGTTGAGCATTTTAACACGAGAGTCTATGGAGATTTGCTCCCTTTTGCAGCCAGCCTCAAGCGGCCAGCCGATGAACTGCAGCTTCAGTCACTTCCGTATTGTTTCAAGAGCGAGAGCGGGAGGTTGCCGCTTGGTACAGCAATAAGCAGACAACAATTGGAGCAGTCAGGCTAATTAGGGGTGTGCGCCTGCGCTCAACTCTGCTGGAGTATGGGCGGGACGTGGCTCCACTTTGCTCGCTACTGCGCAGACTCGGGTACTGAGTTCTCTACTGCGCAGACTCAGCGCAATGGAAAAGAGTGAAGGTGCGTTGTCCATCTTTTTTTACAGTCTATGGGCTGCATCCAGTGTAGACAGCATCACTGATTATAATAGGTTCTATCCACCTTATTTCTGCCGTATAAGAGCGAGCTCAGCTATTTGTAAAATTTATGGGTCTGGCTTCTGGTCTCATCCGCCTTCAGCTGTTTTTAGCTGTACAAAATAGCTTGTTTTGCTGCTTGATATTGCAAACTGGTGTGTATTACTATATTATTTTAATGTATTATCTTAATTATGAACACACTGGTTTGTGGTAAAATCACTTTTACCGTTTACTGCAAGTTGTTACTCTTCTCGCTATTTCTCTATAGAGGCTAATGAACTGGAAGTCTCACCTATAAGCTTACTTACACATTGAAGATTAAGATGGACAGTGTTTTATCACATCCTGCTTGCACTCTTAAAAATAAATGTTCTTTATTGGCATCCAATGATTTTATGAAGAACCTTGAACATTCATGGAACCTTTCAAATGCAGAAAATGTTCTTTATAGTCGAAAAAGGTTTTTTAAATGTTCTTCAGAGTTCTTTTAGGAACTGTTCACTGAAAGGTTCTTTGGGGAACCAAAATTGGTTCCTCTATATGGCATCACTGCAAAAGCACCTTTTGGAGCCTTTATTTTTAAGAGTGTAGACACAGTGTACCTAATCCAAACATTCAGAGTTAAACTTTGGTAGCTTATAAAAAGTATAGATAAACAAGCAAAATGAAAGGATTTCTATTGAATTTTTCTCCATATCCTCAAGGTTAGAAATGTATTACCCTGTGTTCTGTTCTAACAATGAAGCGTAGAACTATACTCTTTATAAACAATTTATAAATAACCAAGAACCCCACAAATCCAGCAGTGGTGGCACTGAAGGCTTTTGTGTACTGCTGTGAGTATTTTTCATCGGGTCTGTAAAGGATGTAGTGAAAGCCATTCAATGTCCCCCTGCTGGTTTGTTTATGACCTTGCCTATGTTTTGGGAAATGAGTGTATTTTTATTTATTCATTAAAAAATCTAATTCGTTTTTGAGCTTGTTAAAAAGAAAAGCATAACAGGCATGAAAGTTTGGCAAACTGAAATGGGAAAAACACTTATTTAAAGGGATAGTTTAACCAAAAATTAAGAGATTTGGAATGACACAAGGGTGAGTAAATGAATTAAAATTTTTGGGGTGAATTATGCCTTTAATCTTACATCTTAAGGAGACTTAGAGTATTATACCCCTTTTTGCAAGATGTAATATAAACCTCAGGTGTCCCAAGAATGTGACTGTGAAGTTTCAGCTCAAATCCCCAACAGATTATTACATTATTTTGAAAGTGTCTATTTTGAGTGGAAGCAAAAACATGCCATTTTCATGTCTGTCTCTTTAACTGCAAATGAGCTGCAGCTCCCCGCCCCTTTTCCAGAATAGGAAATAGTCTCTTTACGCCTCATATCTCAGATACTCTGCTAAAAACCATCTGTTTGGTTTTGATTATCATGTCGATTGCGCTGAAATCATGTGTTTTAAAGCCATATTAGTTTAAACTTCTAATATAGGGTTTTCTGAGCGCACACATCCGAAGCACACACACAGAAAGTAGATGTCACATGGCATGTGAGTACTAAACTAAGTTATCTTTCATCTCTTATTGCGCTTAAACTGTCAAATACATAGGTGTTTATGTTAAAAACACACAAGTTACAAAAACAGTTGGTCATGTTATGTCTGTGAGGATAAATATGACATGTTTATATTAGATCTGTGTGGCAGCAGTGTAATATACAGTAAATAAATCAATAAATCCACTACTCTCTTGTCTCCTCTGAGGCTGGGACTCTAAATAGTTTTCTGTGCTCATCTGTGCAGACTAAGACAGAACAGTTAGGATGCTTTGCCTAAACTTTTGACATCCTTTTTTCTTTGCTTGTGAAAACAAAATGGCGGTGCCGTGGGTGGAAATGTACAGATTAATGGAAGTTAAAAAAGTTTTCCAAAACAAAGTTACAGGATTGTCCCTTTTCACCTTTTCTGAGTTCTCAGGTAGATGCACTGGGGACCCGATTATAGCACTTAAACATGGAAAAAGTCAGAGTTTCATGATATGTCCTCTTTAAGTTCAATCTTGAAGGTTATTGTTCTGCATTCTGTTCAGATTGCCCACTGCTAACACTTCTGCATTTATTTTTAAATTTATATTAAGTTTGTTAATTGTGTGTCTCTATTTGTTCTAGTGCTTGTCCCCAGTCCATGTTCTGCTGCAGCCACAAAGAAGTGCAGCTCCATCTATAAAGGGTTTGCCCAGTGTCTGCTTGCCCTAGGAGACAGTCTGTCTGTCAGCTCCCAAAAAGACGAGGATACGCAGGAGATCGACTCTATTTGCAAGTAAGGAAAAACCGGGAACAACACAAACACAATCATCGCTGTATATACTGTACATATGTGACCCTGGATCACAAAACCAGTCTTAAAGGATTAGTTCACTTTCAGTGAACATACAAAAGAGATCAAACGGCCTTTACAAAAAAGGTAAAATTGTGTCGTATTGACCGAGATCACACATGCACATGCCGAGACACGCATGCATGTCGCAGAGACAAGACAAGACGGGCATTTGAGGTTAAAAAGTATATAAATTGTCAATTTGTTTAGAAAATAATTGATTGTTTTGCTAGATAAGACCATTCTTCATTGGTTGGGATCATTTAGAGCCCTTTGAAGTTGGATTTAAACTGCATTTTAAAAGTTCAAACTTAGGGGCACCACAGAAGTCCATTATATGGAGAGAAATCCTGAAATGTTTTCCTCAGAAAACATAATTTCTTTACGACTGAAGAAAGAAAGACATGAACATCTTGGATGACAAAGGGGGTGAGTACATTATCTGTAAATTTTAGCTCTGAAAGTGAACTAATCCTTTAAATAGCACAGGTATATTTGTAGAGTTCAGATGCAAAACCAGCTAAAAGCCATACCAGTCAAAAATTAGATAATGATACTGAGTGAATGCTCTCAACACATATCAGACGTCCATCAAATAATTTTACTGCAAATTCACTAAAATACCAGCCTCAGCCTAAACAGAAGTCCAACTACTTACATATAAAGCTATACACTGGAGCCTGATAAAAATGCATTTTTTAAAGAAAGACATCAGACTGATTTAGAGGCTTTTGCATCTGAACTTTTCTCAATACTTGGATTTTTTCCACCCTCAGATTCCAGATTTTCAGATAATTGTATCTCAGCCAAATATTTTCCTATCCTAACAAACCATACATTAATGAAAAGCTTATTTATTTATTGCAGATGATGTGTAAATATCAATTAAAAGAAAAAAAATATATATATATATAGATTTTTTAATTAAATTAATGCTTTTATTCAGCAAAGATTCTGTCCTGTTTGACAAAAATTGCATAGGCAGCAATGCAACTGACATGTTAAAGGCCCAGAAAGGTAGTAAGGACATCGATAAAATAGTCCATGTGACATCAGTGGTTCAACTGTAATATTATGAAGCTATGAGAATACTTTTTGTGCACAAAGGAAACAAAAATAAGGACTTTATTCAACAATTTCTTCTCTTCCGTGTCAGTCTTTTATGTGTACTACGACGCATGAAAAGGTCAAAAGGTCCTGCGTAACAGGAATGACACACCAACACATTTATTCCTCTATATAGCCACATTAAATGCCTCCTTTACACTATAGGATTATTTGCTGTACGCCATTCATTGTGTTGTCAAAGGGAGAATGTGATATAGAGTATCACAGTTCACTGATATGACACCTCATTCATTCTGTATCTCTCTACATTGCCTTTCATCTCATTTTCTGTTCCTCCCTTCAACTTTTTTCTCCATTTCTTCCTCATCTTTCCGTTCCTCCCAAGTGTTGGATATTCTAATTAAAGATTAGATCTCTCTCTATTTCCCTGACTGTCTTTTCCTGTCTGCCCCTTCATAGATCACGGAACTATGATATGACTTTATATTATGTCACACACTGTAGCTGCAGGAACTCTTTAAGTATTCATTGTGTAGCAGCATGATGTTGTTAAAGAACAGCCTCCTGTATATCCTCCAGTCAGACTCAATTCGTTACACATCGCCCGTTTACGCCACTTACTGAATGAATCATGATCCACACAACAGCCTTATATGGTCCTGCGTTTAGCATTCAAGGCATACGCATGCAGGCAATGAAGACGGCGCTTACTTTAACACAGCTATTTAAGCGTTATTCCTCCAGGTACCAATTAAAACTGCTACTGAGCTCACTGTTCGCGTGCACACATGCATAAACACAGGTATGCACGATCTTGTACACTTATACGTTCACATGAGGGTTCTCAGGAAATGTATCTGATCATCTGTCAGGGGATCTCTTGGAACAGCAACATTCTCCCAGCAGATTGCAAAGTGTCAGGCTTAGGCCAAGACTGAGAGATCTGAGAGGAACGTTTAAGAAAAGAATTGGTTGTGAAAGACATTTGTGGTGTTGAAGGACAGACTTCCACAATGAACTGCACACAATACATCACTGTTTAATAGGTAACAGTCTTGCTGCGCTATAGTCTATTTAAGAGTTTTAGCTTAAAAGGGTGTTTCTTCACTGGGAACTTTTATGTCCCTGGGTTTGAGTTTTATCAAAACTAACAGATTTTTTTTTCTTTTTGTTATATGAAGGTCAAAATAAACTTGTGAAACTCTTGGGAACTTTTACTTTTTGCCTTCATCATTTATTTCTGCTACTTTTTGAATGTCTTATTTTGCATGTAGATTGTTTTACTCAGACTTTAAGTGAATATGAAAATCCATCATAAAAATATTACTATGTTATGAGAAACAATGATAATTTAATGAAGAGTAAAATAATTATAAACCATTTTAACATTTATTTAGGTGATAACGATTTACTGTCCATCAGTGTTATCCAATTATCAATTATTGTGCCATGAAGTTTTAGCAAAAATGAGTATACTTGGTTACCAAGGAAACAACAGTGTCAAGGAAGAGCAAGATGAAATATGAAATAAAATGTGAGAAGAAAACAAAGGAAAATCTGAACAGAATATTTTTATTTATCTGAGAACAGGCTGTAATTTTGTCTTATTATGAAAAAAAGTGTGAATTGTGTGTGAAAAGTGTGTACAGGGTAAATAAAAGGGTACATAAAATAAAATAAAATTTGTACTTTTTCCACAACTATCATTTTTTTAAGAAACATTAATAAAAAAAAGTTTTAGGTTAATCTACACTTTGAAATGACCATATATCAAGATTATATATCAAGAAATCAAGAAAAATCTTTGGGTTTTCAGCATTTCTGTGTATTCCCTTCCAACAATGACTGTATTATTTGGAGAATCATCTTTTCACACTGAGGACAACAGAGGGACTTTTAAGCAACTATTAAATAAGGATCAAATGCTCACTGATGTTACAGAAGGAAAAATTATGCATTAAGAGCCAAGGGTGTAAACTTTTGAATGAAGCAAGGATGTTTACATTATTCTTATTTTGCCTAAAAATCATATTTTCAATTTAGTACTGCCCTTCAGAAGCTACAGAAGATACTTACATGTGCCCCAGAAGACAAAATAAATAAAATTTACCCTGATCTTCATATTCAATGGCTCTTAAAACATCTTTTTTTTTTTTTTCTGGAGCATCAGTGAGCATTTGAACCTTCTATAATAGTTGAAAATGAGTCCCTCAGTTGTCCTCGGTGTGAAAAGATGGATCTCAAAATCATACAGTAATTGCTGGATAGACAAAAATCAACTATCACTAAAAAAGGTGGATCATTCTGGTAGCAACACAGTATTAGGAATCAAGTGTATGTAAACTTTTGAACTGGGTCATTTTTATAAATTCAACTATTATTAAAAATTCTCTTGCAGAGTATATGTACACATATTTTATGTGAAATATCTTATTCAGGTTAGTACTAAATACATTTTTTTGTATGATCTTATTTTGGTAAAATTAACATTTTGCAGATTCTGCAGTGTAAACTTTTGACTTCAACTGTAGTTTAATATTTATGAACATTCATAATCTTGATGTATGGTCTGTTCAAAGTGTAGATCAACCCAAAACATTATTTTGACTGCAAAGTTTTTAAAATATAGAATAATATATGTAGTGTCTAAATGTAAGAGTGCCTGACAATTTTATAACATTAAAATTCCCCATACTGTAGTGCTACTTTGTCCTTCATTTTAAACTATGGCTACATGAGGGATGTTTCAGGTTTCAGATTTATTTTTATCAGACTCCCGCTCATTAGCTTGTAGATTAGGTATTAAATATTCAGTAAGTTTAACCTTAAGCTTGTGTCTGTTGCAGATCCTGGGATGATTTTCATGACTGTGCAAATGTGGCCATGGCCGGCTGCCCTGAGGAGGCTGCTGTGGTGTGGGAGTCTCTGAGACAAGAGTCCAAAAAGATGCAGTTTTCTGGAAACCTTTATGAGATGTGCTCCAGTCGTAGCCAATCGGCAGCTGCCTCTGATTCCCAAAGCCCCGATGAGACCAATCAGGAGTCGTTAAAGGGACGCGCTAGCCATACAAGCCTGACCTTTCTGATCTTGAGTTTGCCCGTGCTACTACTGTTTCCATGGATATAATCGCATCTCAAGACTCAAATATTCAGCACATAGACAACAATACTGACTGGTTTGGTTCTGACATTTCCATGTAGTAGAATAAGATTTGTTTTAGGCTTCAAATCAAACTTTTCAGAACAAAAAGAATGTCACACACAAGGACTCTTGTTTTCAACGAACACATGTTTTCAGGTCCAAACCACTTACTTTTTTGAATTATTTATTCATTGTTTACTTAAAATCTTAAAATAGCAAACTTCATTTTAAGCACAATCAAGGCACACATTTAATTCATAGGAGGACCAAAATGCACAACTCCAGGCCTGATGAGGACAAATCAAAGATGGCGAAAGACATTTCCAAACATTCATCTGCGTCTACTGCAATACGTTATCACACTGGTGAGCTATGAGTATCAAAGCAATGTAAAGAGCCCTCAAAAATGTTATTATTTCACTCTGTAGTGTAATCTTCTTTTGTAGGATCCTGAGAGGATTAAGTTTAAGGATTACACCAAATAAAAGTAAATCTAAGCAACACGGCTCACCTACAGGCTTTGCCTGGGAACGGGCTTGTCAGACTTTGTAGTCTGTAGTCTGAATGCCTTTGGGTGACAATTTAAACCCAATTTATTAATGACGGGTTCATTGATTCAGTTTAACGAACAGCACAGCATTATGCTTGAAGGTGTTTTTGTACTAGTCTGTATGAGTATGGAACTGCTGTTGCTTTGATGTTGGTCAGAGTACTGTGTATATACTGTATAGTCTTACATTATACATTCCTCATAGCTACTTTTTTATTTTTTCAAATATGTGTATTTGTAATGACACAAGATGGATTAGCTTCAAAAAATCATGATGGTACAGTAATGTAAATATGACCGATATGCTGTAAAGAACAGCTTTATGTGAATAAGTATATTATATAAAACACATTATCAATTAGTGCATAAAGAACAGATGAGGCAAATCAATGGAGGTGAACTCATTAACATAAAAAAAACAGTGTCTACACCGGAAGTGAGTGGCGCGACGCGACAAAATAGTGATGCTGCCTACACTGTATGCGGCGTGACACAACACGAAAAATTTTTGTAAATATTTTATTATATCTTTTCATGTGACAACACTGAAGAAATTACACTTTGCTATGACATCATGGACCTGGTGGATTGAGGATGCCCCACAGATGCTCAATAGGGTTTAGGGGTCTGGAGACATGCTTAGCCAGTCCATCACCTTTACCCTTAGCTTCTTTAGCAAGGCAGTGGTTGTCTTGGAGGTGTGTTTGGGGTCGTTAAATGTTGAAATACTGCCATGCGGCCCAGTCTCCGAAGGGAGGGGGTCATGCTCTGCTTCAGTATGCTACAGTACAAGTTGGCATTCATGGAGCAGCACTCATGCAGCCCCAGACCATGACACTCCCACCACCATGCTTGAATGTAGGCAAGACACACTTGTCTTTGTACACAGCACATGGTTCCAGTAATCCAAGTCCTTAGTCTGCTTGTCTTCAGCAAACTGTTTGCGGGCTTTCTTGTGCATCATCTTTAGAAGAGGCTTCCTTCTGGGACGACAGTCACGCAAACCAGTTGCAGTATGCGGCGTATGGTCTGGGCACTGACAGGCTGACCCCCCACCCCTTCAACCTCTGCAGCAACGCTGGCAGCACTCATACGTCTATTTTCCAAACACAACCTCTGGATATGACGCTGAAGATGTGCACTCAACTTCTTTGTTGTTGTATGGTCTTGGCCACCGTGCTGCAGCTCAGCTTCAGGGTCTTGGCAATCTTCTTATAGCCTCCGCCATCTTTATGTAGAGCAACAATTCTTTTTTTCAGATCCTCAGAGAGCTCTTTGCCATGAGGTGCCATGTTGAACTTCCAGTGACCAGTATGAGAGAGTGAGAGTGATAACACCGAATTTAACACACCTGCTCCCCATTCACACCTGACACCTTGTAACACTGGAGTCACATGACACCAGGGAGAGAAATTGGCTAATTGGGCCCAATTTGGACATTTTCACTTAGGGGTGTACTCACTTTTGTGGCCAGCGATTTAGACATTAATGACTGTGTATTGAATTATTTTGAGGGGACAGAAAATTTACACTGTTATACAAGCTGTACACTCACTACTTTACACTGTAGCAATATGTCATTTCTTCAGTGTTGTCACATGAAAAGATATAATAAAATATTTACAAAAATGTGAGGGGTGTACTCACTTCTGTGAGATACTGTATGTATAGATAGATGCCACATTCGACTGCTTCAGGCGCGTTGACGAATCCGCCATCTTGAAACAGTCTATGTCATTTTTCAGCATCTGGTTGTAAAAGCCGCCTAAATTTAAATTCCTAAAAATTTGGATACATTTTCACAGGACTGACACAAGAATGTGTTGGTTTGTGTTTTTTAATATGTATTCGCTCAATATTACATGTTTTTAACCCTTTAACTGCCATTAGCTATTCAAGAAGGCTGTTAATGGCAGTTAAAGGGTTAAACATGTAATATTGAGCTAATACATATTGAATGTTAATACACATTAAATGTTTGTATTGTGTAAATTTTATGGGTCTGGCTTCCGATCCCATCCACTTTTAGTTGTACAAAACAGCTTGATTCTGCATTGAAAAATATGGTGGATACATATCTATAGTGTAGACAGCCTCAAACTGTTGCGACACGATACGACAACTGTCGCAGCCGGTGAAGACACGGTATAACATGAAATTGTGAATGATTATCACCATAAATATAAGCATACAGTGTATTCCTTTGGATACATGACTTAGTGTGTAAAGCGAAGGAGGTTTTTCCCCAGATCAGCTTTCATTTTCTCCACTCAACGCTGTGCTCTGCTCCGCTCAGCGGATTCCTCAGTCAGTGTGATTTATGTTTAATTTTTAGGCTTAATTGGCAATCAATCATGTTTGCCAATGCAGTGAACTTATTAAGGAGGGCAAAAGTCATTTATTTAGTCAGAAAAAAATGTAAAAACATTTTAATAGAGGAGGGTTGCCACTTATGTCTCAAATTTTGCTTTTGTGTGGTAGACTGACTACCAACACATGCTTTTCTTTAATTCCAAATGCAATTCCACTGTTGTCATAGCCAGTGAATGTACTACAATCTAATAAAAATATGTCTAAATAATATAGTAAGGGCTAATATGTACAATTTGTGTAAAAGTGTACATCACTCCCTGCTACATAGAGCTCATTAATACCTCCCTTATTTATAATATGGAGACACTTATAATTTGCTTGATAGATGCATTTTATGAATCGCATGTAAAACTATCGTTTTCTGTTTTTCATTTTGATATTATATATTCTCATTTGAAGCTGTGCCCTGATCTCTACAAAAAACGATCTCACGTTGTTAAAGGTGTCTGAAAGAATATTTTAAATGCTTCTTGTTTTTTGGCTGTCTGCACAATTATTTGCTTTACATACCAATATATTCTATACATTATATAAATAAAACTTGCTATTACATAAATAAAAGGTGCTGGTCAACTAGTTGAAAGTATCTGGGATTTCCCTCTGCATTATGCTGTATAAAAACGTAGCTGCTTTTTACAGCCAGCAGAAAGTGTGTAAATTTCTTGTTCACACTTTGGATGTCATTTTTCTATTCCTCTACCTCTTCTAAATATTAATATTTCATGCATCACAGATGCCTCTGTAAACACAGACACACCTTCAGTTAGCAAGACGGAGGTTACCTCCCAACACAGCTGAATCCTGCTCAGAATATGCATATAAACACTTAATGGTGGTTTAGAAACAACCATTTTTGTGGGCTTTATTCTCTCAAAATCATGAATTCTGTTTGTTCATATAGAAAACATAAACAAAAGTGTTTTGAAAATCAGTGTAGTTGAATTTATTGGCAAAGTACAACTCTTTGGCTCGTGTTGTACTAGGGCAGCTAGAATGCTTATGGATGTTGTCTGTGTACTCTGATGATATATGATAATCCAGTAACAGTTTAAAGAGTTATGGAGATGCGCCATGGTTTTATTGCTCGTAATGTGTTATGTTTACGTGGGCGTTTTAATTGCAAAGGCGCTTACTATTTTTTTTCCTTCCTGTAGATGCATTTAAATACTCTATCTGTGGCAGAATACTTAGCATAGATGTACAGCAAAATGAAATTGATGAATGTTTGAATGAATGAAAATTGTTTACTCACCCTCATGTCATTCCAAACCTCTAGACCAAGAATGTTGGTAACCAAACCATGTTGGTTCCACTGATCTATAATAGACAACAAAAAAAGACCATAAAAATTCCAGATAATATGTTTAAAAAAATCATTTACATACACACATCCTAAAAAAATTAATCCTGTGTGAATGATACACTTCAAACCGGGTGATTTTAGGTCAGCGGTTTGCATGCGAGTCAAAGGTGATCTATGCCGGTAGGGAATAGTAAGATGGCGGATCGAACACTTCCGGTGGCTTCACTGCCCAACAGCAGTTTAGAACGCAATGAGCAATCCAGTTATATATATAGATCAGTGGTTGGTTCCCATTGACTTCTATGTTCACTGTAAAAAACAATTTGTTGAGTCAACTTAAAATTATTTGTTACCTGGCTGTCTTAAAATTTTAAGTTCAGTCAACCAGTGGTGGTCGAAGTACACAAATCAAGTAAAAAGACTTGAGTAAAAGTACAGATACATATAATAAAACATTACTATTAAATAGTAAAAGTACTCCTTTTTCAGTTTTACTCGAGTGAAAGTACAAAAGTACTCTATTTTATATGTACTTAAGTAAAAAAGTACAGATATATTTATTTAGCTATTTTATATAGGCTACTTAATTTAATTTTATATTAGCACATATTTTTTATAATCTAACTGCTTAAAATACCTGTGATTTTCCCAAAATAACCACTATATGGAGTCAAGATACATTTTTGTTGTTGATATGGACTACACTGATGAGAGTGATGTAGTAATGTTCAATATGAAGCTTACACTGCCAGGTATCTGAGAAAACAGATTTGAACATAAAATATTCACCAGTAAGAAAAAAAGTTTTAAAGCTTGTTGTTTTGCAGAACATCACAGTTATATGATATGAGAGTGAGGCCTGAAGTTAGGAAGAACATTAAGAATATAAGAATATAATTATATTTATATATCATCCCTTCCCACTTTAATAATTAATATAGTTACCATGTTCTGAACATCACATACTTTTCTTTATATCTAAAAATTACCTCAACTTAGCACCAGCAAGTTTGTCAGCTAGATAGCACCAGCTAACAATATTTACTTATTATCTTCAGTATGGTTGTTATGAATAAACATAACAGTCTACTCATAGTTGATCCAAACGATAAATGTTGATAATATAAAAACAGACTTCACTCAGGGCTAGGCTAAATGCGTAGCATTAAGAAAAACAACAACAACAACAACAACAACTGCTAACGTTGCAGCAGCAGGAAAATATGAACGTGCATGAGTAATTTTATTTAACGTTAATCTGTGTTATTTTAATGTTTTGTTTTGTTTTTTTGACCAACAGAGATGTATGTGTCTGCATTTCAGTGCAGCGTTTCATTTAACGTTACAATAATCCTAATAATCCTTTTCGCAGCATCAGTCGCGCGCACGCTCTCTCGGTTCAGTTCACTGGAGACTCGCTCTAAACGGCTCATTTGAATCAGCGAGTTGTCGACTCGAGAAGAGCTGCAAGCGGATCATTTCCAGTTCGTGAATGAATCGTTTGGTGCGATTTACGAACCGATTTAACAGGTTAATTGAAAAGAATCAGTTTGTTCATGAATCAGACAGGCTTCTGCATCTCGGAGCACGTGGTATATTATAAGGAGTAAGTTTCTGAAATGTAGTAAAGTGAAAAGTACAATCTTATGCTTTGGAATGTAGTGAAGTAAAAGTTGCTTAAAATAAAACTACTCCATTAAAGTACAGATACTTGAAAAAATGTACAGTGCAATAACAAATTACAGCTACTTCGTTACTGACCACCACTGCAGTCAACTCAAGAAGTTTAGTCAACTTGAAATGTTAAGTTGGACTAAGTGACAACTTAGATATTTGAGTTGATTTAACTTAAAATTTTAAGGCAGCCAGGTAACAAATTATTTTAAGTTGACTCAGCAAATTGTGTTTTAATTTTTACAGTGTAAAGTTATTGTTGTTGTTTTTTTTGTTCATACAATAGAGCCACAGACGTCAGGGTGAGTAAATGATAGCAGTTTTTGGGTGAACTATCCCTTTAAGCTTGATTTTTCAAAAAAAAGAGCAAAAACTAACTATTAAACCTCAAACATAATTTGATTAAAAAAACAGCCTAATTTAATGCATTTAGCTATATCTGATGTCATTCAGGAAGATGCTGTCATTGGAAACCACAGCATTCCTATCTCAGTGTTGATGTCTTGATCATTAATCAACTCATGGTGCTGCAGACAGTTTGTGCTTGATTTAGGTGAGAGATCTGCTGGGCCACTTGTCCCCTGTGCAGATGTTGCACAGTCACACAAAGCTCACAGACACTAACACACACACACACACACACACACACACACACAACTAAGACTCATGCCAAACTATAACACTTGCTTGCATTAATCAGACCCTTCCTGATTGATCGGGGGAGGATGAGCTGTTTGATCACATCCCGCCCTTCACTTCACCCCCTCTCCTTCCTCTCTCCACCGCTCTTGGCAACTGTTCTGATCTGACACATTACCACTTTAGGGAGGGCCAGGTGATATTTTATGAATCCTCTGAAGAAGAGTGCAGGGGAATAGAGGCGTTAGGTTCACTCAGATCATGCTCCGACTCCAACTACTCCATCCTTATCTTTATCTTTTTTCTTTTTCTTTAGTAGCTGATATTGTAAATTTAGACAACAGTTTTCACATCCTGAATTAGATTTTCTAATAACTCTTTCTGAAGATTGCATCATTGTAAGTTGCTATATTTATAAAGAAGTCATTTGAATCATTTACTCAACCGATTTATTAAAAAAGTGGACTTTATCACTTAAAGGGATAGTTCACCCCAAAAATTGTCATTAATTACTCACCCTTGTGTCATTCCAAACCTGTAAGACCTTCATTCATCTTCAGAATACAAATGAAAATATTTTTGATGAAATCTAAGATGAATGAAGGTCTTAGGGGTCTGGAACGACATGAATGTGACTAATTAATGACAGAATTTTCACTTTTGGGTGAACTATCTCTTTAATTAGAAGCACCATAATTAAATAAGTAAATAAAATAAATAATTTGTGTTGTCTGTTACAGAGGGAGTACTGAACAGACAGTTTAGTGCAAGGAAAAGTGCAATATACTGAAATCAAAACATGTAAATAAAGCTCTGTAAAAACTGTATTTTTACAACAGCATGTTGTAAGTGTGTCCTATCAGTGATTTCAAGTTCTACATACATGTGGTCTTCACACCCACTCGACCACTAATATAGGAAATATGTCATGTAAGTAGACAAGTGGGATTAATGGAGTGATTTAGCGAATAATTTATTCAGGAATTAACCATGTAAGCAAGTAACTGAATTATGCACTATTTGTTCAAAAACTCTAGTTTAAGAATATAGTTATTTTTTTGACTGATTCAGTGGATTATCCGTTTAACTGATTCACTCAAAACAATTAATTCAGCAATGAGTCTCTATGATTCATATACTCAACTGAATCACTCAAAACACCTGATTCATTCAGGAATAAAATGTGTGACTAATTGAATCATGCACTCAATTGAGTTTACCTACATTGAACAAAATTATAAACGCAACACTTTTGTTTTTGTCCCCATTTTTCATGAGCTGAATTCAAAGATCTAAGATTTATTTAAGTACACAAAAGGCCTATTTCTCTCAAATATTGTTCACAAATCTGTCTAAATCTGTGTTAGTGAGCACTTTTCCTTTGCTGAGATAATCCATCCACCTCACAGGTGTGGCATATCAAGATGCTGATTAGACAGCATGATTATTGCACATTTGTGCCTTAGGCTGACCACAATAAAAGGCCACTCTAAAATGTGCAGTTTTATCACACAGCACAATGCCACAGATGTCGCAAGTTTTGAGGGAGCGTGCAATTGGCATACTGACTGCAGGAATGTCTCCAAAGGCATTTCAGAGAATTTGGCAGTACATTCAACCAGCCTCACAACCGCAGACCACTTGTAACCACACCAGCCCAGGACCTCCACATCCAGCATCTTCACCTCTAAGATCGTTTGAGACCAGCCACCCGGACAGCTGCTGCAACAATCGGTTTGCATAACTAAAAAATTTCTACACAAACTGTCAGAAACCGTCTCAGGGAAGCTCATCTGCATACTAGTCGTCCTCAACGGGGTCTTGACCTGACTGCAGTTCGTTGTCGTAACCGACTTGAAAGGGCAAATGCTCACATTTGATGGCGTCTGGCACTTTGGAGAGGTGTTCTCTTCACGGTTTTCACTGTACAGGGCCGATGGCAGACAGCGTGTATGGCGTCGTGTGGGGGAGCGATTTGCTAATGTCAACATTGTGGATCAAGTGGCCCATGGTGGCGGTGGAGTCATGGAATGGGCAGGCATATGTTATGGACAACAAACACAGGTGCATTTTATTGATGGCATTTTGAATGCACAGAGATACTGTGGTAAGATCCAGAGGCCCATTGTTGTTCCATTCATCCATGACCATCACCTCATGTTGCAGCATGATAATGCACGGCCCCATGTTGCAAGGATCTGTTCACAGTTCCTGGAAGCTGAAAACATCCCAATTCTTGCATGGCCAGCATACTCAATGGACATGTCACCCATTGAGCATGTTTGGGATGCTCTGGATCAGCGTATACGACAGCGTGGGAGAAGGACAAGTGCTCACTAACACAGATTTGTGAACAATATTTGAGAGAAATAGGCCTTTTGTGTACACAAAAAAAAACATAGATCTTTGAGTTCAGCTCATGAAAAATGGGGGCAAAAACAAAAGTGTTGCGTTTATAATTTGGTTCAGTGTATGAATGTTTTTTTTTTTTTTTTGAGTGATTCAGTTGATCATCTATTTATCCAATTTACTCAAAACACTTAATTAATTTAACAATGAGTAACTGAATCATGTTCTCAACCAATTTGTTCAAAAACTGTTTTGTTCAGGAATGAAATGAGTGGTTTTCTATTAGAGTGAATCACTCTATTTATCCAATTCACTCAAGACACTACAATAAATCAGGAAAAAAATCGCTGAATCATATACCTAACTGATTCACTCAAAACACAATTCATTAATTCATTCAGCAATGAATCGTTGAATCCTATACTCAGTTGATTCACTCAAAACACTTAATTCGTTCAGGACTGAAACATGTTAGTGAGTATTTGAGTCATGCACTCAACAGATTTGTTCAAAAACTCTAGTGTATTTAAGAATGAAACATGCAGTGCTTTTTTGGAGTGATTCAGTTAATCATCCATTTAACTGATTAACTCTTGATTCATTTAACAATGAGTCATTGAATCATATCCTCAATAGATTCACTCAAAACAACTGATTCATTCAGGACTGAAACATGTGAGTAATTGAATCATGTACTCAACCAATTTATTGAAGTAATGAGCGTCTTTTAGAGTGAATCACTGGATCATGTATTTATCTAATTCACTCAAGACACATACTTAACAGATTTACTCAAAACACTTGATTCATTCAGGACTGAAACATTTTAGTGAGTAATTGAATCATGCACTTTCAACCTATTTGTTAAAAAACTCTAGTGCTTTTTTGGAGTGATTCAGTGTATCATCCATTTAACTGATTCATTCAAAACACTTGATTCATTTAACAATAAGTCACTGAATCATATACTCAATCAATTTACTCAAAACACTTGATTCATTCAGGACTGAAAGTAAGTGAATCATGTACTCAACCAATTTGTTCAAAAGTTGCTTTATTCAGGAACAAAATGAGTGGCTTTCTTTTAGAGTGATTCACTGGATCATTAATTTATCAGATTCACTCAAAATTCAATTCACTTTAAAAACTTTTTTCACTTTTAAAACACTTCAATAAATCAGGAAAAAAAAAACACTGAATCATATACTGAACAGTTTAATTCAAAAACACTGATTCACACAGGAACTGCTATGTTACCCAGGTAAGTCGGAGATATTGTGTCAAAAATATAATATATAGCCTGTTGTCACAGTATATGGTATGATGGATGGTTCTTATAAATTGTGTGGTCTCATATTGTCTAGTGAATACAAAGGTAGCACACCACATCTATGTCTACAGTGATGTATAAAATCATGAATTCTTTCAGTCTCGCTCAAGATATTGTTACATCAGCAGCTCTTCCCTCAGCCAGCAACAAATGTACAATGATAGATAATAGCCCTTAAAATCCTTCTCCATGTTCACTCATTAAATTCAGGAAGACAAAAGGTAATTTATCACTCAGGAAATCCTGATATTGCCCATTCCAGCTCCAAGCAAAACTAGCACACGCTCCCTTATTAAAACTCTGCCCAAGGGGCCGAATCTAGTTTACTTTCTGGAATTCTCTTTCTCTTCACGCAGATTGCTAGAGAGAGAAAATATATGTAAGCTTCTCTCTCCCACATTCCTTCATTTTTGCTTGTCTCGCTTTCTCTCTCCTTTTCCCTCTCTCTGTGATAGATTCATCAGAAATGAATCGAGGGTCAATCTGATGGTGTTGAGGTAGATACAATGAAATGTGAGACAACATGAGCAGTGAGGGGGACTGATGGAAAAAGAAATAGTTTAAAGAGATAAAGAGGGAATTTATATGGAAAGAGGGTAAATGGATAGGGATTGAAACCAAAAAATATAGGCTGATTTTTTATAGCTGTATCGTCAGAAAATACTAAAATGTGAAACATTAAAAAATTCTGCAAAAACACATTAAAACAGATTCCACAGAACAACTAAATGTACATTTGCAGCAAATATGGAATGGCAAATATGGATTTATTTATTAAAAAATATTCTTAAACTATAAAATAAACATTTTCTATTTTCTTTTATAATTTAGAGTTATTTCTAAATAATTAAACTGAATTCAATTCAATTTAAAAGTATCTAAATTAACTGCAGTGCAAACTGTTGCATCTTTCTTTTTATCTGTTTTTGGTACGTCATTATCAGACATCTATTCATGTATCTTTTCACCATCTTTGCAATGTCCTTAAAGGATTATTTCATGAGTTGCTAGTAAAGACCGGTTTCTCTTTACAGTGATCGACTTGCTGGGTGCCACTATATCCTACAATCAATACTTGCTTACACATATGGCTCTTTATCTCCCTACGGGCACATTCTCCTGCCCGGATGAAAGTCTACTTTGTTTAGTTTGTATTTCCTACCACCTGATTAAAGGTACAGGTTTTAATAATGATACATTTTTAAATAATTATCACCAAAGAGTTCCAAAATAATAATGTATTTTATTGTATATTGCCTATGTGTACATGCATACAGCAGATATATTTATTATTCCTTAAAATTATAGATATTTCTAAAAAGTGCAAAATGTTTTGGCTATCATCTTTCCTGCATTTCTTACATATCAAAAAAAAAGATCACTATTACAATTCCAATACATATACAGTGCATATCAGTATCATATCAAGTGTACAGTTTTTGCTTTTATGGATCTCATAAAATGCAACACTTCAACAGATTATACAGCAGAGCTCTCATTTCAGGAGGACAGGGGGGTTACCCTCTGTTTGTGTGTGTGTGCATGTGTGTGTGGGTGTGTTTATGTGTGTTTGTACTCTTACAAAGCTGTGATTCATTTTTCACTGCTGCCATATTTTAATTCCCTGCTGAGATAAGAATGGTCCCTGAAAGAGTCCCTGTGGAAATCACAGGAGGCAGTGGTGGGCTTGCAATTGCTTTGCACTCAGGAAAAGAGTAATGAATAATCTATTGGCACTACAGGAGGGGTGGGTTAAGTGGATATTGGTTAGGGGGAGAACACTGAGAGGATCGCCACACATTGAAGTGTGATTCCTACACATTTTGCACATGGTAGTTATCATTGACATTGATAAATAATTACCTGGTTTGTACACACATTTGATCCCACTGGTATTAACCTACTTTTTACTGTTATATTGTTTCTATATTGTCATTAGACACCACTTTTAGCCACCATTGTTTTTACAGAAACATAATAGACACAAAAAAAATAGAAAATTGTAATAAATGAAAATGCCCTATGTTCAGGCTCTATGATTTGTCTTTCATATGACCGGGGCATTATTTCTAGTAAATATTTGTCAGGGTGGGTTTATATTTCATACATTTCATTTCTTTATAAAAACAGATCAATTCAAAACAAAAAACAAAACGGAGCGAAACAAAGCAAAGCAAAGCAAAGCAAAACAACACAACAAATCAAATTAAAACATTAAAACAAAACAAAAACAAAGCAAAGCAAACCATATAAACAATTATAAAACAAAACAATTCATGAAACAGCAAATATATAAAAGGTAACATTATTTTTTTTTATCAAAATAATATTGGAATGATTGAGCTATTGTAACATGTTTTGGGGTTTTGTTTCAAGTATAAGCTTCATGTCTATTATTTTTTCTGTAATATATGGAATAAAGGCGAGTTGAAGAATCAAATTTATTTACAAACGTGAATAAGATATAACAAACAAAGACCTGACTTGAAACAAACCCCAGAATACATTATTACTGTCATGTCACGTAGGAGGGAACGATATATTTCAAAAGAAACAGACTTTAATTAATAAAACCAAAAGGAGAATACAAACAGAGAAGCTGAGGATGACAGTACACAAAACACAGGAAACACATGGCTTAAATACATTAGAAAAATTAGGGAATTAACAAGACACACATGGGATCAAATGAATACAATGGGAACAGGAACCAGACCAAAAACGGGCTTAAAGAAACAGGAGGGAAAACAAGGACCGGCAACATGTGGGAATCAAAACAAGCAAAGAACACAGCCCATAATCCTGACATAACCCCTCCCGGAATGCTTGTCCCGTGCCGTAACAATTCCACTGGGGAAGGGGGGGTGGGCGCCTTGGAGGCTGGTGCAGGACGGAGACAGGGAAGGTCTCCAGGGTGGATCAGACAGTTCAGGGGAACATGGCGGAACAGGGAACTCGGGGGGCCATGGCAGATCAGGGAGCTCAGGGGACCATGGTGGAGCAGGTAGTGCAGGGAGCCATGGCGGAGCAGGGAGCTCTGGAACCCATAGCAGAGCAGGGAACCACGGCAGAGCGTGAATAAGATATAACAAACAAAGACCTGACTTGAAACAAACTCCAAAATACCCCATGGCCCCAGGTAGCACAGGGAGTTATAAATAGTTGAGAAAACGTAAAAAAAAAAAAGCTTGATACAGTAAGATTTTTGAGCTCTGTCAACAATATTTATTTAGTTTTTCTTACTAAAGATACTTCGTTTAGCCAACGTAAATTTGTTTATTCATACAATGCTGATTATTTTGCTAATAGAAAAATTCTTGTCACAGCAACTGAAACAATTACTGTCGTTGAGGTAATTTATTTATTTATGCATCCATTTTGTTTATTTACAAATGACAAACAATGAATTGTTATATAAACTTTGATGGATAACTTTGTCTTTGCTTGTTAAACATCTTATCCAGCAAATAGACGTAAGTGGTGGAACATACTCTGGGCCTCAAAACTAGACACACAAACCTCAAGAACAGTGGCAATCAATAAATGTTAAAAAGATGAGCTCTTTACATAACAGTACAACAAAAAACTAACAATAATGACAAAAAGTTTAAATTAAGTCAGCAAATAGCAAAACAATACTCCTATAACAGTAACTACATAATTTATTCATGCTGCAATGCATGCTGGGAACTCACAAAGCCTTAATATTTCAACAGTGTGAAATTCTTTGTTCAGACAACTGTATTCGACTAGTTGGGACAACATTTGGGGTAATTTTGTTGGTCTGACAAGGATTTTATGTAGTTTCAAGAAGAGAGCATTTTTTAGTATTTGAGACTCAAAATGTTTTGTAAACTGGAAATATGCAGTTGCATTTTTTACAGTGTGGAATCAGGAGCCCTCTCTGGGCTGATCGTGGGAACATGAGCTCTCTCTGGGCTGAACGCTGGAGCAGGAACATGGGAAAAGAGCCTCTCTCTACTCGGGTCAGGGGCTAGAGCCATCTCTCGACTCTTGTCTGGTGCTAAAGCCATCTATCGACTCTGGTCTGGTGCTGAAGCCATCTCTTGTGGTTGATAACCACTGGCTTAAATACATTACAAACTGGGGAATTAACAAGACACACCTGGAATCACACAATGGTAACAGGAACCAGGAAGGACCAAAAATGGGCATAAAGAAACAGGAGGGAAAACAAGGACTGGGAACAGGTCTGAATCAAAAAAAGCAAACAACACAGTCCTTAATCCTGACAATAATTACATAAATGTTTAAGATTAAAACATGACAACAAAAATAGATATAGTAATGTTCTTTACATTAAAATTTTAGTTTAGAAGGCAGAATTCCTCAACAACAACAAAAGATATTATAATAGCATAAACATATTTATGTGATTAGACTTCTGACTCAAAACCTTCTAGCTACTAAGACAAAGCCATTGTCATTTCCCCATGTGACAACTAGCCCCGCTTTCCACTGCATTAATCCACAGAAATGAGAAGCTCAGCTGAAAATAACTGTATTCTAAAAATAGGGAGAGAATGTTGGATGTTAGCTTTTGAATTGGTTATAGTCAATGCGGAGGACAGATTCCTCATGTTTAATAGCCTGTCCTTTGAGGCATCCATTCACCTTTAATAAGCCCCGGAAATAGTATGTGGTTAGTATGAGAAGAATGTCTCGGATAAGATTCCCTGCACTTGTATTAAAAACTGACTCAGATCTCTGGAATTTTGAGACTGGATAATGAAGGCAGACATTGTAGTTAATAAATAAAACTCCTTTTCAATTCCTATATATTTATTAAACTCATCAGATCCATTCAATTTTTAATTATTTTTTTATGTCTGAATTTCATCATGAAGACTGCAAGAATCCTGTCTTGTTCACATTTGTCAGTCAAGGCCTTGACATAATATTTTCAATGAAACAGGAATAAACCAGTTTCACTCTTCAAGCTCGTCAACTGCCCACGGTTGCGTAACTCTGACTATACAGAAAGTTCTCTAAACTCAGAGGTCATTGAACATGACATGGTTTCAGCGCCAAATTCTGAAATTAGATTTCACTTTGCAGTTATTGAATCACTTTGACTTCTTCGCTGTATCCCATTAGTTCCTGAAAGCAAAACCAGGGCATGAGGTTTCCTTCCCAAAGAATCCTTTCTTCTGAAAGCTCCACCATCTCTCTGTTCAACTCTCTTGTCTGGGGAGCCACCTGGGCCACCTTAGAAGTTGAGAAATATGAGTGTGAACCAAGAATAGTGCAGCTGCAAGAAAATGTGTCTAGAATTTTATGTCTTTCTAACAAGAGATTTGTAGCAAAATCATTATGCGGTTCCACTGTGCTAAAGTTTAAGATTTCAAACAGATTGTAATGGAAAGCTAAATAGCAGGTCTGCTCAAGATGTTCAATCACAATCCTCCAAATATTTGGACATGTTCAATTTAATCTCCATGTGTAATGAGCAAGGGGAATTAAAGAAGCAAGGATGTCTGCTATCAAAGATCCAAGGGAAGCTCAGTGTTCTTGGACAAACTCAAACTGGACTTTGCGCTCAGACGACTGCCAAATTTAGTGCCCATATTGCCTGTTCCGACGCTCTGGCCCTGACAGCCCCACAGGGTAAGACTGATTATCATGAGAATAATTGAGAGAGAGGAAGAGTCAGTGCTGCTTTTAATAGAGCTGTTTCTATCTTCATACTGATAAATAATGCACGGCAGTCAGCATATTTGGATTTAACGGATGATATTGACCTTTTTGGGCAGATAGTGAGTGGGGTGTGAGACGAGGAGAGAGAGGGAGAAACTGAGAGAATGAGAATGAATTAAGAGTGAGAGAGGGATGGAGAGAGACAGCCTTGAAGGCCAAACAATCAATCATGCTGATATTGTTGATTTGCTTTGCATATTGTTATGAAAATAACAAACAAACATAGATTATAATGTGACAAAGTCAATTTAACATTGAAGAAATCAGTCACTGTTTACTTGGAAGCAGTGCAACAGAGCCTTTATCCATCATTTTTTGCCACATTGCATGAGCTATCACGTGAAATATGGGTTTGATGTTCTATAGTAAGTAACCCACCATTATTTTGTCACTTGCTTAGCATGTTATAAAACAGTCCCCAAATCTGATTGGCCAGGAGTACTGATACATAACATTCCAAAAGCACACAGTGGTAAGGCTTTTAAGTGACTTTTTTGCCAATAGGCAGTGACATATGAATCGTTAATTCAAACGATTCGTCCAAAACACATCCAGAAATGCAAAACTGTTTTGATTCATTTAATTGATTCTTAAAGGAAACCCTGGGTATTAAGACTCGTATAGCTTAATATAAGATAAATTATGTCTCTTACTGAATTTTTTTTTTTTAAATCACGCCCCTAACTCGGAAACCCTAAGAAATTTTCTAGTTTCCCACTTGTAATAGCGACTTTGTGGTGGCATTCATGTGCGTCCAACTCGTAAATACAATCTATCCAACATGACTTCAACAGATGCAGGTCATTAGGAAGTTGTATTCGTCCACAAGCATCTTATCATTTTTTTTCTCTATCGCTAGGAAAGCATGGAAGACGTACATCGCTTTTCTTGTTGCCCTTTGACTGAAAATTACAACCAAAAGCCACGCAATGTGGTATTGTATCTGTATTTTTTACCCAAGTTGTGTATTCTGAGTTGAGTTGCGGTAAAAATGGCCAGTGCCAATAGCTCAGGAGTGCAACCCTTCTACGTAATCAAAATAATGACGCCCCCTATAGTACAAAACCTATATAAAACGATGTGGATTTTTAAAATAACATAAATCTTTAATGGGTTTTCTACTAAATATTTTAGTAAGAGACACAATTTATGTTATATTAACCTATACTAGTCTTTAATATCCAGGGTTCCCTTTAAAAAAGAATGAGGCTTTACATTTCTGGTCTGTAGTGTTTCTAATCAAATTAACGTATTTTCCATGCTGATTGTATAGTGTTAAACATGAAAATAGTTTTTAAAACCATATGGTGCCATAGTTTAATCACTTTATAGTGGCGCAAAGACTTGTTTTTCAATGACTCACCTGTCCTTTAATGACTGGAAGCATGACTTGACGTGACCGGCGGTTAGCTGCATTGAAAACCAACACGTTCACACTCCCAACTCGTCACATATTGGCGCTTGGTCAGGACCCCTTGGCGACGCATTTTGACGCACAGGGTACCCCTTCAGCATAATTTTTCGTTGTGCAGGGTCCTCCACTGCTTTAAATAAGAAACAATAAGCTGACATGAAAAGCACTGGGAATTGTATGTTTATCTGTTGTCAAATGCCATTGGCTCTTGTGTGACTTGTGACAGATTGCGTCATGCTAATGTTTGGCAGTATCTTTTGAATGAAATGTGAGTGTGTTAATGGAGCGGATCATTTTCAGCAATTAAAATCTTATGTTTTACTCTCTTTCTTCACATAAAGATGTCGTATGGCTTCAGAAGACTTGGAATGCAACACGACTTGTTAATGCCTTTATACTGCTTGTTTATGGTAAATTTTAGCAATAAAATCCTGTGCCTGTACTTATATTTGCCTTTTTGTTATAAGTGGGTAGGTTTAGGTGCTCCAGTCAAAGTATAAATTTATATAAAATTATTTATATATTTTTTACAAACGCATGCAAATCATTAAATTAAGACAAACAACTGAAAACAATGGAGGACCCTGTGCGTCAAAAAAGGACGCTAAAGGGGTACTTTGAGCGTCAAAATGCAACGCCAAAGGGGACCTGACCATGCGTCAATATGTGGGAGTGAGCAGAGGCGTACCTACATGAAGTGGGGGCCCCAGGCAAAATCAATCAGTAAGGCCTATTTTATTTATTTATTTATTTATTTTTATTTTTTTGGTTAATGTATCTTTTAAAATGTAAAAGGAAAATGTGGACAAAACACATCTAACAGTATAAAATGTAGAGACCTGCACTTCCTCTGGAAAATACTACGGAACCCGATTCAACAGAGTGCGGCGTGAGGCAAAACTTGACGGGTGAGTGCGGGAGGGTAGAGACTCGTGTGTGTGCGGGATGCAGAAAAATAAAATGATTCGCGGGACTCCCGCAAAATAGAAATATCTAAACAAAAAATATCTAAAAAAAAATAAATAAATTGTTATTCATCTATTGCACAAAAGCAGCAAGAACAAGTAATATATCTTTGTTAGCATTTTCAAGTTGATATTAGTCAGTGAATTCTCGTTATTTATTTTATTATTTGGCCTAATAGTTATTTGAATTAAGTGCCAATTCTAAACAGGTATTTATTGGATGATTTTATGTAAGTTACATCAGCAAGTGTTTCGGCGAAGCTCAAGAAAAGTTTTGTTTAGCAATGTATTTGCAGTCTGTGCGTTTCTCTTAATGAATTTAAGCACAATATCAAACGGAGAAAAATATATTTCTCATTTTTAATTAATTAATTGCTCATTGAAACAACAATGATTAATAAAATGTTTTATATTTGTTTTTGAGTGGAATGTGTGGGCAGACACATAAATTGATGCCTATGCTTTACAGTTCATTCCTAACTTGTGCAAGCTCAGTTTCCATATGAATTGATTAAAAATGCTCAGGTCATGCGTTCTGCTCCGCTCTAGATCATGCATTGTTTTCTAATATCACCGCAACGATGCACTGCACCTGTTTGAAAAGGGCGGCCGAGGCGGCAAAAGCATAACCAGTGTAACGAAGGAGGGGGGGATGGAGAGATGTCGCTGCGTGCTATATACATTCCTTTTGGTTTAAATGGTCGGCCATTGGGGGCCCCCCTTAAGATGCGGGGGCCCAGGCATTTGCCTGCCTTGCCCAAGTAGGGCTCGCTGCAGCCTGCAGTGGACATCCAACCCCGCCCACATCCATGCGTGACGTCGGAAACCACGCCCATCACAGGTACATCCCGCCCACGTCCGAGCGTGACGTCAGAGGTCACGCCCGTATCAAATACGTCACCTCGTGATTCCCCAATCTCTGTGCCGGGAAACCCGGAAGTATGTGAAGCAATGCAGTTTCGGTGTTTATATACAATAATTTGCTGTTGCCTTCGTTTTATTAATACACGTTTTCTTATTTTTTGTGAAGAATGTCTAGGCCAAAAATGGCACAACTTAAATCTAATATATTTAATATGTCTAATATACGGAGCTGGTTTCATCATCATGACAGCCTGTAATACGCTTGCATTGGCTACATTAGGCAAATTGTTAATAATAACAACCTTTAAACCTTACCTTTTTCATTTATGTAATGGGATAAATTCACGTTTATTATGACCGATTTTGACCTACCCAATTTCGGTATTGTAAAAGTGCGTAAAATTATTGTAAAAATTGTAAAAAATTTTTAAAGATGTGTTCCACTTATCATAAAGTGTTAACATTTGAATTCCAGAATAAACATTTGTAGTAGGCTACACATACATAGGCTAAGAGATTGCTTGCTTTGATAGATTATATAAGTAACATGACATTGATCTTTAGGCCTTATTCATTCATGAAAAAGACATCCATTGGTTCATTGGGTATTTTTAATATTCATTATTTTGAAAATAATTGCATTTAACATTGTACAAAAATATACATTACGAGTCAAAAGTTTCTGAACAGTAAAGAAGTCTCTTCTGCTCACCAAGTCTGCACTTATTTGATGCAAAATATCCAGGAATAAATGACATGTTACAAGAAACTGTTTCAAATAGAAAACTGTTATATTAACAGTAAAAAACTTAAAAATGTTATTGATTTTAGCTGTATGTTGGAATAAAATAAATGCAGGCTTAGTGAGCAGAAGAGAATAAAAAAATCTTACTGTTCAAAAACTTTTGACTGGTAGTGTTTAACAAAAGATATGTTTGAACTATCATAAAATCTGAGCAGTTGAATAAACAGTTCCTGATATGCAGTACACATAAATACATTCATAGGCTACACAGAGAGAATCTTTGCTCTGATAGATTATTCACAGAACATGGCATGGATCTTCAGGTCTTGTTCATCAAAACAATTTGATTTGAAAGTGTCCAGCTCCTCTGGATATTTAAAGATGAATAAAAAGACATCCCTTGCTTCATCCGATTCTCCCCAAGTTCTTTGATGGTTCTGTTGATATTTACTGTTCATCTGGATAAAGGCAGGCCCTTTCAGAATCCCCACAGAATAACACACGGTTACTGTGTACCATGCTGGTCCACTGTTCCTTGCAAACATCCACTTTATGTCTTCTTGGCGCTTCTGTTAAAAATAGAAATACACATGTTGGGGGGTGTATGTGTCCACTAAAAATTATTAACTCATCATTCTACATACAAACATGTATTTATTTATTAAACATTACTATTTTAAACCACAAAATTAAAACAATATCTAAAGAAATGCTCTCACCATACCTCCATGCATGTCTTATGTGGTCCTCCAAGCGAACTGTGAGTCATTTTCGTTACTGGTGAAACTGCAGCAGGGACCCCTCAACCCAGGAGAACTATCCTGCATCAGGCCTGGACTGAACATGTGTAGAAAGCCATAAAACATGACAAAAAAAGAGGCATTGACAAACATTATGTCTGTCATTAATATAGAAGAATACAAAGATAATTTGTATATGCGCGCACACACACACACACACACACACACACACACACACACACACACACACACACACACAGAGGACTGATTCTTATGACATAAATTAATGCTGAATGAATTTATACATAAAATTGCAACACACACGCATGCACATACACAAGCCTGAGGTGTCAATTGGCATAATAGTCGCAAGATTAACGTAGACATTTAAAATATAAGTGTTTCGTTTTATATTAAATAAGAGTCTATTTTATGCAGAGACTCTTATATGTACATACCACTGATATATATATATATATATATATATATATAGATAGATAGATAGATAGATATAAAAAAGATCGGTGGTACATGCATACATACATACATATTTTGCTAACTGAGTAATAACATGCCTGTGTTCAAAACACATACACATGTTGTTGTTTATGCACATAAGCACAAACGACGCAAACATTCCTAAAGTTGTCAACGTTTTAAGACTTAAAAAAGACAAAAGGCTGTTCTTTTACTTACCGACAACATAAACTTTTTAGCGAGTGGCAACAATACGAACGATCTTCTTATGGATGCTTCTTCCTGTTTCAAAATTAATGAGGATTTGACGTATTTTGACGTGGGTGTGGTTAGTGACGTTACACTTGGATGTGGGCGGGGTTGGATGTCCACCGCAGGCTGCAGCGAGCCGCTCCTCGCCTTGCCTGCCCCATTGCTACGCCTCTGGGAGTGAGAACCTGTTGTGAAAACAGATGAGCGCACATATCCTACATACAGCTCCAAGTTTGTAGGATTTTGTCCACAAAACGATAAGAGCACACATTGTTTTATTATTTCTCACATAGTATTTTAACTTAAGTGCTTGAAGACATGCTAGTTTTCTTTTGTCATTGTTTATACAAGGCATAGCGCTGGACACGGACATACTTGCTGGTACGCAAAACAAGTAACGTTACAAGTACTTTACAGGAATTCAACAGCACATTTAGAATATCAGCATATTTAGTTATACTGAAAAAATTGCATATGAACTACTGTGGAAAGTATGTTATTTTAAATGCAACCATGGACAACCTTTGTCTAAAATCACGTGGGCTGCACCTGAAACCACATACTCTCATTTTCCAACTCCCCTAGAGTTAAACAGGAGTTTTACCGGTTTTGAATCCATTCAGCCAGTCTCCGGATCTGCCGTTAGCACTTTTAGCATAGCTTAGTATAAATCACTGAATCAGATTAGACCATTAGCATCTTGTTCAAAAATGACCAAAGATTTTCGATATTTTTCCTATTTGAAAACTAGACTCTTCTGTAGTTACATCGTGTACAAAGGCCGACAGAAAATGAAAAGTTGTGATTTTCTAGGCTGTTATGTATAGGAACTATACTCTCAATCCGGCGTAATAATCAAGGAACTTTGTTGCTATGCAGCGCCTGAATATAGTCCCCAGCTATTTTCTATTACCTTAGTGGCTTAGTGCTGGTCACGTTGGAAGTTACTTAGCTGGGGACTATTTTCAGGTGCTGCGTAATATCATTGCACCAGCTGCACCCATGGTATGGCAGCAAAGTTCCCTGATTATTACGCCAGAACAAGAGTATAGTTCCTATCCATATCAGCTTGGAAAATCACAATTTTTCATTTTCTGTTGGTCTTAGTACACGATGTAACTACAGAAGTGTAAAGTTTTAAATAGGAAAAATATTGAAAATATTTGGTCGTTTTTGAGACGCTAATGGTCTAAATAATAGGTAAGTATGCCATTTGGGATGCAGCCATTCACAAATACACTCCCAAGACTATCTTTCTGTTGAGAATCTCAACAGAAATAGCCTGTCATCCGGTTGCTTTTTGCCTCCTGTTTTATGAATAATGTAAATTTAGATATACTGCTCTGTTCACATACTGTTTTAGCCTACTAAATAGTAGGGATGTGTGTGATTTCCAATGCAGCCCTCGTCTTTAGAAATGAATGATTGAATCATTCACTCAGCCAATTTGTTCAAGAAAATTGCAGTGAGTTACTTGAAAATGTGTAACGGTTAATTTTCCTTTTTGTTTGGAACTATTTCATGTTTCTAAAAGTCACTCAATATTAACTTTTAATATATCATGTTGTTTTTTTCCTTTCACCTGCTGCATGGAGCTGACAAATCACAGCCTGCTTTCAGAAGTATAGCACTCTTGATTGTGTTATATTGTGTAAAAAAGGTGTAATCTATTTTTATAATGTTCCACGGAGGTTCTTTTCACCTTTCTTTTACGTGACAATCAGTTAAATTTTGATAAACAACCACTTTAGCTGTTGTAATCCAAGCAATGTCATGATACGCTTTGCAGTCACAGATCTCCAAGCTTTATACATTTATCATTTTCCCCCTCTCATTCCTGATCACTCCTGTCTTGTTCCAACCACCATCACACTGTATGTCAACACTTTCTCGCTGTGCTTGTCTGCTTCTTTTATTTGGATAGTTGGTGCCCTTTTGGATGTAATGGATGGCTCTCATCCAGCCTTTTACTACTGCAGGGACACAAATCCACTGGCATTTCCTCTTGAGCATTAGAAGTTACAACGCATTATATCATCATCTGGCCCTATTGGAGCAATTGTGAAGTGATTGCTTTTTTGGAGCGGTAATATCACAAAGTCAAAAAACAAGAGTTCAGCTTTGGGTCATGTCACAGACAGAAATGAGACGGTTAGTCTCAGTGGTGAGTTTTATAAAAATATGACTCATGATATTTTGAAACATGATTATTATACCAAATGTATTTCGTGACATGTAAGTTCAGGTGTTTTTTTTTTTACTAGATTTAAGTACAATCTTCAGTTAATTTACCACAATCAACAGCACATGTGAACACTAGCAAAACGCAGTATTAAAATGCTATCTGCAATCTGGCATTAACTAAAGAACAGCGCCATCTAGTGGATTAATCAGATCATTTGTAATTCGTGTTGTGTGACAAGAGTTGTTGCCCAAAACCGCAGCCGGTATGAGGTAGTAGTTTGACCTAAAACTGTTATCTACCATAAAATATTATTTAAGAAATGTATACGAAATAAACAGCTTATATCAACAGTTTGGCCTCCTGCTTTTGACAACCATTCAGATTTTTTTTTTTTTGCCCTATTTTGTGCCCCACTTTACATTAATACATTATCTTCAAGGCAAAAAAAAAACTATTAAAAGTATTGATAAATGTATTTAACTTTTTGTGAAACAAAATTAAACAAAATTTTGCATAAAATAGTGTTGGCCGTTTAAGTTGTCCCTTTTTAACTTTGCGAACATGTGATAGAATCGTAGCTTGCTTCATATATTTGAAGCCTTTAAATATATGAAGCAAGCTACGATACATGCTAAATGGTCAGCTAAACTGATTTGTACAATATAAAAGTCCCTCCTTCAGAACCGAAAAATATTTTGGAAATATAAAGGTTAATTAGGTTAATACTAAAATTCGCCAATAATTTGTTTAAAATGACACCTTAACTAATAAAATAATTTTAACATTACACCTTACAAAATACAAAAGATAGCCTATGTTCATTGCAGGAATAACTACACTTTGTAAAGCATGCTGGTTTTAACAATTTGTAGACTAAAAAGTAATTATCCGAACTCAGATGCATAAAAACGTATAAAGTAACCCTCATATGAAGTTACAATCATATGAAGTAACAATACTTTTAAACAAGTAATACGTAAAAGGTGTCAATAAAGTAAATTCTGCATTCTTTAGGTGGGAGGGGGGCCTACAAATTTACAATAATTTCACAATCACAATCATATTCATAACTTTTAGATAGAAATGTATATGTAAAGTATACTTTTTGTCTAGAAATGTATTAAAAGTAAATCTAATTTAATTCTAACCTGTATTTATCACATAAACCTCAGTTATGCCTTAATTTTATAGTACTGTAAGTGAGAAAATCTTATTCTGAGTGTTTAAACAAGAAGGACAGCGAGCCCTTTTCATATCTTACAGTTTTTATACTGATTTTTTATTATTATTATTATACAATACAGGATGCAGATGCATACATTGACGTTTATCCTAAAGATTGACATTATGCGTAATTTTTTTTCCTCAGCCAAATTTATGAGTCTGGCTTCACAATATTTGTTGCAGGGGTCGAAGCAAGCGGAGGTCTTTCCTTTCCCAAAAGAAAAAAACGGAGAAGGGGGGAGAAAGAAAGAAAGGTCTACACAGGAAAAAAGGTGGTCCCACTCCGAAAACACCGTTTCCAAGCAGGCGGTCTCAATTTCATACTTTTCTTCTCATATCGCTTCGTCTCTGAAGTGATACAAACAAGTTAACAACCGTTATTTTTGGACTCAACATGTTCATGTTAGCAAATACTGAGGAGATGCTATCTTTCTAGCCGGATTAATGTTTTAGAAATGCGGTAAAATGGAGAGAAGAGCTGAAACTGGAGTGAAGAGGCTGGCGCTGGGAATCTCGCATTCGTACTCCCACCATCGCCTGTAAGAAAATCCCTCTTAAGGTAATTTTCAACTCTATTTAGAGTTTAAAAGTTAACGGGTTTGGTTTTAAATGCATAATGTAGTCGTTAAAACTACACGATTACGGAAACCTTAGCGATTAAGTTCGGGTTTTTTCATCCAGGCCTCGAAAAAACAATTGATTTGTGCTGAACGGGAGTTTTTTTGTCATGTTGGGGGGTATAACCGCTATTTCGTTCACTTTCAAGCACTGTAACGATTTATTGGGGACTTTGTAACATGACTGACTCTTGTTAGGGCCTGCAGCGGATAACGGAGTTGAAGAAGAGTGTTTCAAGTTTGTTTTGAGCGATGCATATGTGAACAAGTGTCTCAGTTTAAGTCTTTGTGGGGGGCCAGTGGAATTTTTTTTGTGGTAAAGTTCAATTGTAGGATCGGTCTATAGTTTAACTGTTTAGCAATATAACGTCCTCAGTTTATGATGTTATGATACTACTAATTAGTGGTGCCATAGTTATTCATTTTACTACCAGCCTCTCTCAGAAACAGTTAGAACACAGCGCCGTAAATCGCATATCACAACATATCACCGTGTTTCAGACTTTTAGCGATATCTAACGATTTAAACGCAACGTAACGATTACATATACGGTTAAACGTATATGGAAATAACGGGAAAACGTTATGATGCTTATGCCAACAAATATCCTTTATACATGTAGCTGTATCCACTTATTTAAGTTGGACATCTTTCTATCTATCTTGTTATAACATTGTCTTATCTTTCTATTTATTTATTGCCAGGAGTGTAGGCCCCACATTCACTTTCTATTCAAGCTGTCTTACTTACTAAAAACAAATATTCAATGATATAATTAAGTTTATTTATATATACTATTCCTATCTATTAACAGCACTAATTTGCGTTTTAATTATATTTACAAAAATAATGTTATTTAACAACATAAACTTTTTATTCTTTAATATCAGTATGAACTGACTAACTTGACATCAAACATAAATATACATTATTATATACTTAAAGCGATAGTGTACCCAAAAATAACAAGTCTTTTATTATTTACTTACCCTTAATTGTTCCAAACCTGTTTGAATTTCTTTCTTCTGCTGCACACAAAGATATTTTGAGGAATGTGGGTAACCAAACAGTTACTAGTCCCCATTGACTTCCATACTATAAGAAAAAAATACTGTGGAAGTCAGTTGTGAACAGAAACTGTTTGGCTTTCCACATTCTTCAAAATATTTTGTGTTCAGGAGAAGAAATACAGTCATACTGGAACAACTCGAGGGTGAGTAAATGACAGAATTAAAATTTTTTAGTGAACTATTCCTTTAATATTCATGCACTGTATGCATAATAGTCTATGTTAAAAAGATTTCTTGCAGATTTTAAAGGGATAGTTCATCCAAAAATGAAAATTCTGTCATTAATTACTCACCCTCATGTCGGTTCAAACCCGTAAGACCTTTGTTCATCTTCGGAACACAAATTAAGATATTTTTTAGGAAATTCGAGAGCTCCTCCATAGACAGCAAGAGTCCTTCCACATTCAAGGTCTAGAAAGGTACCAGGAACATTGACAAAATAGTCCATGTCACATCAGTGGTTCAACCTTATTTTTATGAAGCTACAAGAATACTTTTCTTCTTTGTACCTTTCCAGACCTTAAACATGGAAGGACCCTCGCTGTCTATGGATGGTCAGAGAGCTCTTGGTTTTCTTAACTTAATGTGGGTTCTGAAGATGAACGAAGGTCTTATGAGTTTGGAACAACACGATGTTGTGTAATTAATGACAGAATTTTTATTTTTGGGTGAACTAACCCTTTTTTCAGATTTTTTCAGTTGCTAACAAGCATTGTTCAATACTGAAGGCACATTTTCAAAACAGCAATACAGATGTCTATGCAGACCAAACTGTGAATCATTTTCCATTGCTTTGAGACAAAATGCATGCAATGACCACATTTTTCATAATCCAGAAACAGTTTTGTCATTCATACTCCACAACTGGCAAAACACTATACATTTTCAGCACATTTTTTTAAATGCTATCACGCTGCTTTCAAAACTGATAAAAGCACATTTAAATCAGAATGATGGCAAACTGTCCATTTCTTTGGAAATTATTTTGAGATATAAAGTCTTAGCAGAATATTTACAGTTTTTTTCAGTTGCTAACAAGCGTTGTTCAATAGTGAAGCCACATTTTTAAAACTGTTCACACATTCAGCGAAACAGAAGTCTATGCGGACCAAGTTGTGAATCATTTTTCACTGCTTTCAGACAAAGTGAATGCAGTGACTACATTTTTCAAATCCACAAACACTTTTCATTCATACTCTAAAATCTGCAAAATACTATACACTTTCAGCACATTTTTCAAATGCTAACACACTGCTTTCAAAACTGATAAAAGCACATTCAAATTAAATCTGTACATTTCTGCAGGAATTATATTAAATTATAAAATCTTAGCAGAATATGTATTATGAAATTGAATAATAATTATTCCAAGCACAACTAAAGCAATTTCAGTTGAAAGCCAATCCAGATGTCCTATTTTTAGTCTTCTTTTTTTTTTCTTCTTTTTCTTTCTTTTTTGATTAACTTTTGATAAATGGATGACTTCAGAATAATTTTGTTTGGAAACATGGATCAAGGAAGACACATTGATGGGGGAAAAAGAGTGGCAGAGAGAAGGAGGACTAGAACCCTCACAGTGCTGAACATCCATCCATTTATTCCATCCATTTTCCTAAACACTTGTCCTATGTAGGGTCATGAGAAGGCTGGAGCCTTTCCGGGGTCACAGGCAGGAAAACTCCCTGTACAGATGGCCAGTCCATCACAGGGATGACAAACACACACATTCATATTCACATTCACTTACAGTCTCCAGTTCACCTGTATGTATTTGAATTGTGTGAGAAACCCAGAGGAAACAAACATCAGCATGAAGAGAACATACAAACAAAAGGTCCCCTGGAGCAGCTAGGACTCCAATACTGCATTATAGGCCTACTAGAGTCTTTTATATATTTATATATATAAAAAATAATCAATTCCTGAAAGCAATAATTACAAAAAAAGAACAAAGAGGGTGAAAAAAAAAGAATGAAAAAAGTCTAGACTTTTTTTATATATATATTTTCTCAACTTTTATTATTATTATTTCTTTCACAAGTAAATTTTGTAAGTAGGGTTTTTGTTTTTGGTAAAGAATTAGGGGGGAAATGTGTCGGCACCGATAGCCTTGTGGGCAGTGCGCCGACATACAGCGCCGTTGTGCAACGGGCGTCCCGAGTTCGATTCCCGGCTCGAGGACCTTTCCTGACCCTACCCCCTTCTTTCTCTCCACTTCGCTTCCTGTCCTTCCTGATCTGTCCTATAATAATAAAAGCCAAAAATAAATCTTTAAAAAAAAGAATTAGGGGGGAAATGTATGTTTTCTGAATGAGAATTGTTGCCAGTGTTATGGTGAAACAAGCTTATTTTTAGACATATACGAAGTGTTTTGTTGGTCTGAGTGAGTTTTGGAGGTGAGATCAACTGTTTGGCCAAGAAACATGTTTGGTAATGTTTGGTAATGTATGAAAATTTGAAAATGTGGCTTCAGTATTGAACAATGCTTGTTAGCAATGGAAAAAACTGTGAGTATGAAGAAATTAATACCCTTTTCTTTTTATAATTTCAGATTTACACTCTTGTTAATTTCACATTGACTCGATTTCAGACAACTCTGGAGTGTTGCTTGGAGAGGTAACTGATTGTGGGACTGGACGTGTCCTTCCGTGGTGTTTGCTGGTGTGGCACAGCACCGTGCACTGATTGGATGTTGCCTGGGAGCTGAGGATGTGCTGCTGGCACCAGGAAGGAAGGATTTTGATGTAATGGGGTGCAGGACGAGCAAAGTCCTCCCAGAGCCACCCGCTGACGTCCAACTTGACCTAGTCAAAAAGGTAGAGCCACATCAGACTGATGTCTACAAAAACTTCATCAAAAGTGACGGTGGCGGGGAGAAAACAGGCTCGCCATCCCCTCAGGGTCAAAGCCAGGCTGCTGCGAAGGTGAGCCAGTCCCCTCCTCCGGCAAACAGCCAGCCAGAGCCTGCTGACCCACACCGGAAAAAAGTGGCCAAATACCGGGCCAAATTTGACCCTCGAGTGACTGCTAAGTATGATATCAAAGCTTTGATAGGCCGAGGCAGTTTCAGTCGGGTAGTACGAGTGGAACACAGAAGCACGCGGCAGCCGTACGCCATCAAGATGATCGAAACCCGCTATCGAGAGGGCAGAGAAGTATGTGAATCTGAACTTTGCGTGCTGCGACGGGTGCGCCACACCAATATCATCCAACTAATGGAGGTGTTTGAGACGGCCGAGCGGGTCTACATGGTGATGGAGTTGGCCACCGGCGGAGAACTGTTTGATCGTATCATCGCCCGCGGATCTTTCACAGAAAGGGATGCCACGAGGGTGCTGCAGATGGTTCTTGATGGAGTGAAGTACCTCCATACGTTGGGCATCACGCACAGGGACCTGAAGCCTGAAAACTTGCTTTACTACCATCCTGGTGCTGATTCCAAAATTATGATCACAGACTTTGGCTTGGCCAGCACACGAAAGAAAGGTGACGAATGCCTGATGAAGACTACCTGTGGAACGCCTGAGTACATCGCTCCGGAGATACTCGTTCGAAAGCCGTACACTAATGCAGTAGACATGTGGGCACTGGGAGTCATCTCCTACATACTGCTCAGTGGAACCATGCCTTTTGAGGATGACAATCGCATGCGTCTGTACCGACAGATCCTCAAAGGGAAATACAGCTTCTCTGGGGAGGTAAGAATAGTGCAAATGCTTTATAGGAATAGTTCAGCTAAAAATGAAAATTACACTCACCATCAAACCAAAGTCAGTAAATGACTTTCTTCTTTCAGATGAATACTATTGGAGATATATTAAAACATGTATAGGCTTTATAATGGCAGTGAATCTATGCATTTGTGTAAGATATAGCCATATTTACAACTTTATAAACTGTAAAAGAGTGGCATTCTAGCAGATGACGTAGGACACAGGCAAACGTGGTGACAAATGTGGAAGCACAGTCAAGAAAGCAAAACAGCAGTCATGAATTAGAAGTACAAATGCATGCTAAACTCAACATACAACAAAAACAGTACATACAATAAATGAGTTTGTCTCGGGTTACTTGACTCTAACCCTGTTCCCTTAAAGTGGGAACGAGATGCTGCATATCAGTACATTATTTGTTTGACCGGTTGTGAAGAATGTGTGCAAACATGCCAAGAATTGGCTAAAATAACCTTAGTAGGTGACGTAATTGATTACACGCACCTGAGGGTTATAAATAGATGAAAAATGAACACACCTGCAGGTTATGCCTTTATTTAAAAGGACGTCCAGGCACGCCTGCAGTGCGGCATTGAGGCGTTACAGTCAAGTAACCTGAGACGTTCCCTACCAAAAGCTACACTCGATGCTGCGTATTAATACACTAATGGGAACGAGAATACCCCTCAAGGTTGTGTAGTATGTGCGTACAAACATTGAAGAGGTCTCAGACATGACTCTGGGAAGTTGTCTTAAGGACGTGAGCCCAGAGTAGCATGGACATCCAAACTGTAGAATCTGATAAATGTGTGCGGGGAGGATGCAACCCCTCTAGTTGAATGGGCCCTAAGTGACATTGTCCGTTTAGTGGGAGCTGCCCCCCGGTTGCGGCCCCCATAGCATATGAAAAGTTGCCACTGGCAAATCTGAAGAGCACATACTGGACACAGTAAGTAAAGTCTTTCCTGTTCTGGTGTTGTGAACAGTGGAGAGCAGAAGGCTTTAAGAATGACCGGATTTATTGTCAAGAATAGAACTTTCAGAAGATAATCAGGCTGAGGGTGACTTTCAGCCCAGGGGCAAAGTCTCAGCAGGATGGCAAGGTTGCCAAAGCCTGCAAATCCCCAGTTCTATTCAAAGAAGTAATAGCTATCAGAAAAAATCATTAGAGTCAGAAACTTGACATGTGCTGACTCTAGAGGTTCAAACGGGGTCCCAGTCAGACCCTCGAGCACTATAGCTATATAGCACTATACGAACTGTCCCTCTGGTGGGCGGCCTCAACCGCCTAGTTCCATGAATGAAGCGGACGACTAGTGGGTGCTTTCCCACCGAGACCTCATCAATCAAAGCGTGGCAAGCCGAAATGGCAGCCACATATACTCTGAGAGTACCATGACATGTGCCTGATAGTGTGTATTACGTCAACTGGAAGCCCAGCATCCCTTAGTTGGTCCCCCTCAGGGGCCAGACATGAAGATTCCAGAGCTCAGGCCGGGGATGAAATACTGTCCCCTGCGCCTGAGATAGGAGATCTCTCCTGACTGGAATTGCCCACGCCGAGCCATCGAGAAGGGATATTAAATCTGAGAACCACACTCTGGCCGGCCAACGGGGAACTATCTGTGTAAGGCGAGACCCTTGTTGACGGACCTTGGCCAGGACTTCCGGGAGCAGAGCAATCGGGGGAAATGCGTAAAGACGCAGTCTGTGCCAAGTATGGGCCATTGCGTCCAGACCCAGGGGAGCTGGAGGAGTCTGAGAGAAGTAGAGGGGACATTGTGCTGTCTCCTGTGAAGCAAAGAGGTCCACCTCTGCTTCGTAAAATCTTTCCCAGATTTGACTGACTACTTTGGGGTGGAGTTTCCATTCCCCGTACGTCACAGCTTGTCTGGACAGCAAGTCTGCTCCCACATTCATATGCCCCGGAATATAAATTGCTCTGAGGGACAGGAAATTGTCCTGTGTCCAAAGCAGAACCTGCTGCACTAGCCTGTTCAGGTGGCACGACCGCAGTCCGCCCTGGCAATTTATGTAAGAGATCACTGCTGTGTTGTCCACCCGCACTAGGACAATGTAGTCTCTTAACTGCTGGAGGAAGTATTTCAGGGCCATCATATAGCCATCATTTCGAGGCAATTGACGTGCCAGCCGAGAAGATGACCTCTCCAGATCCCTTGGGCTGGACGGCCATCTAAAACTACACCCCAGCCCATGAGGGAGGCGTCTGTCGTTAGCATCGATGACAACACAGACCTAGAGTGGGACCCAAAGTCAGAAACTGGGGTCTGAACCACATAGAAAGGGTACAAAGCCCTTGGCGCATAACCCTTATTTGCCTTTGGGGATTGGCCCTTGTGAGCCACAAATGAAATGGTCTCATGTGCAGGAGGCCCAAGGGTGTCAACGTGGATGCAGCCGCCATGAGACCTAAAACTCTTTGAAAGTACTGAACATTAACTTACTGTCCTAGCTTGACATTCCTTAGGGTGCTTAGAATGGATTCGACCTGAGCAGGAGACAACTATGCCTGCATTGTGACCGAGTCCCATACAACCCCCAAATACATTGTCCTCTGAGCAGGAGAGAGAGCGCTCTTCTTGCCATTGAGTTTCATCCCCAGAGATTCGAGATGAGCTAGGACGACATCCCGATGTCGAAGCGCAAGCTCTTGAGACTGGGCCAGAATGAGCCAGGAGGAGAGGATGCTCCTCAGGTCTGGCCTCTTAGAAGCGGACTGTGGAGTGCGGCGAGCCGTCCCCTAGTCTCTGTGAGGAGTTACATGACTCACCACACTCTCTTTTTTGGGTTTCACACCTCAGAGAGAACCCGGACCTCTGCTTAGTCGCACGGAGGGACAGGTCTGTGGCCTGGCACAGTTCTTAAAGCACCTGTTCATCGTTAGTCCCGCCAGTACTCAAGTCCTTGAGCAGGTCAGCCTGGTACGCCTGCAAGATTGGCATAGTGTGCAGGGCAGCACTAGTATGACTCACTGCTTGAAATGCGGCCAGTCCAGCTTTAATCTATCGACTGCCCGAGTCACCACCTCGAATAACCCTCATAGGATTTATTGCAAGAAAAGCGCTATGAGGTGGCACTCTTGATGTCCATCTCTGCAGAAGCAAGAGATGAAGTATCCTCCGCCCGTTCTGAAGAAGTGCCGGTGCACAAGAGAACGAGAGAAAATGACATGCCCCTCTCACGTGCCTCAGCCAGATCAACATGCGACCCCCAGGATCTTAGTGAGGGAACGGCGGCTCGCTCCTCTTTGAAAAAAACGAGCCGCGCACAAAGCACTTTGATCGGTAACAAATTGCACTGCTCACATTCTCCCTTGAGCCCGTTTGCTCCTCCCCCAAACACTTGAAGCAGAAGCCTAACGGATCATCATCAGAGATGAGCCTAACACACGGAGGTACGCATCTCTTAGACTATAGACATGATAGTAAGTACTCTTTTTCTTTTGCTTTCTTTCTTAGCTTTAGAGAAACCGCAATGTGGTACAGAGCTGTCACACACACAACAGGGTCCTTGAAGACAGAGAAACTTGCAGGTGTGTTCGTTTCACATTTATTTATAACCCTCAGGTGCGTGTAATCAATTACGTCACCTACCAAGGTTATTTAAGCCAATTCTTGGCGTGTTTGTACACATTCTTCACAGCCCGTCGAACAAAGAATGTTCTCATTAGCGTATTGATACGCAGCATCAACTGTAGCTTTTGGTAGGGAACACTGCATTAATTTACTAAAAACGGTGGCATTCTGAGCGTCACTGTGACTTTGAATACAGACTTGATGAAGGTATTAAGCCATATTGCGCTTTCAGTTTCGTTTGACAGATACTGTGCCAAAACATTATGGCCCAAAACAGAACTTTACAGGCCTTTTATGTTAGAACAAAAAGTTTAAATATTTTTTTAAAACCACAGTTTTTGCCTGAAAGACCTATCGTTTAATATCATCATGGGATCACGATAATATTGAGAAGGTTTTGTGATTGTGATATTACGATATTGAAAATATTGTTACATTCCCACTTTTCATGATGGATGTGTGCACTTTTTTGGACTTTAAAATCTCAGCACCCATTCTTTGGCAGTATAAAGCTTGGAAGAGCCAGGACATTTCTGTATATAACTCTGGTTGTATTTGTCTGAAAGAAAAAAATGTCTTGAGGGTGAGTAAATCTTGGGGTAAATTTCATTTTTGAGTGAACTTTAACTCATTTAACTCTCGATCAATTTACATTGATTGTAAATATAAAATCAACTTGTTTTCTTTGAATTAGCACATATTTAGGAACTGATTTGGGTTTAGGCCTTATTGATCTGAGCTTATGCACCATCAGTATTGAGTGAAAAAAAAAAGCTTTTTTGGGGGGGATACTTTTGGCAGTGTTCACTCAAAAACAAGTGCTCTGATCAATGAAAAATAAAAAAAAAAACCTGTGTTAATTCAAAGAAAACAAGTTGATAAAAATATTCAATCTGTTGATTGAAGTTGTTATATCCTGTATGAGCAGAGTAGGTTTTAGTCCAATGCAATAGCATTAACTACCATTTTCTGAAGAAAAAACAAGAAAAGAAAATCCTTTCTTGACCAAAACACAAGTTGAGGGTTAATATTTTTATTCACTTTGATTTCAGGTACACAATCTAAATGCTACATGTGTACATTAAATAAATATTTAGTAATGTTTGTGACCTAAAGTCAAAACTGGCAAGCTTGAAATAGACAATCATGGACTTACAGATTTGAGATGAGTTGCATTAAATGGTAAAATATATATTGTTTTAATATGAATGTGCTTGTGTCTCAAACAACACAACTAAAAGCCTTCACGCCTCATACTGATAAAGCTTTAAAAGCAGCTTTTTGCAGAGTTAAAGTTGCAGATGAAGTATTAGTCAAACTGAGCATGTAAAAACCTGAAAGGATAATTCACAGAGATAAAATCTTATTCATGATATATGTAAAAGCTAATAATGGTAACACTTTGCACATGTGTACAAATATTTTGTGCAGAGCGGTCCAAGGACTGGAGTCGAGAAATGCTGCTTCACAATAATGTTCTGTTTGTTAACATTAGTTAACTACATTTGTTAACATAAACTAACAATGAAAAGTACTAACATGTGACCCTGGACCTCAAAACCAGTCATAAGGGTAAATGTTTTTAAATTAAGATTTATACATTAGCTGAAAGCTGAATAAATAAGCTTCCATTGGTGTATGGTTTGTTAGGTTAGGACAATATTTAGCCGAGATGCAACTATTTGAAAATCTAGAATCTGAGGGTGCAAAAAAAATCTAAATATTGAGAAAATTGCCTTTAAAGTTGTCCAAATGAAGTTCTTAGCAATGCATACTACCAATCAAAAATTCAGTTTTAATGTATTTAGGTTAGGAAATTTACTAAATATCTTCATGGAACATGATCTTTAATTAATATCTTAATGATTTTTGGCATAATACGAAAAATCAAGTTTTTATTAACTAACATTAAAAAATTATTTGTTTGTTAATGTTAGGTAATGCATTAACTAATGGGAACTTATTGTAAAGTGTACGTATATAAGTAAATACGTATGTAAGAGCAGTATGTGTGGGCTATATATATAAGATTTATATGAGCAATGTGGATCATGTATGTACAAAACAAGGGTTGCTGGGACATTGGAAATGCAGATGTTTTCGATTAGGTATAGAAGTGCAATAAAGCATATGCTGATGTTACTTGGCTTTATTAAACCCAGCGGTATTTGTGTACCATGTTGCTGGGCTTATTTGCATTGTACTATGCAACTATATTGGCTGACCGCTTTAGCAAACAAACAAGCTCTTATGAAAAATATATGCTTTGTATCTTTTGTTGATGTTAATGTGGAATTTCCTTAAAGGGTAGTATTATTTGATGTTAAACTTATTTCTCCTACACGAGTTTAAAGTTGATTTGTTTAAAATACTTTCTCCTATGCCAGCTTGCTTAAATTTGTGCAGAGAGAAGTATAAGTGTGCCATTTGTAGGTTGATTTCCCCGAAAAGTCTTAAGCGCTGTGGTCTGTGGCACTTTTAGCATTGCACTGTTTGTTTGAGCGGCCTGACATAGCAACATTGACTCAACAAATGGTTTGAGTTTGGGGCGGCACTACCTGTTTGTCCGTTGAGTGGCAGCCGGGGGGAAAGGGGGTGGAATGTTTACTAGGAAACATATTTTGCAATTTTATTGAGTGCAGACATTCTCAATATTTTTGCCAATTTGATTTATTTAATATCTCTATTGTTACGATGATACATGGGGCAACTTTTTGAGCAATGTTTTTTTTTTTTTTTTTTTAGCTGAACCTCTTTGACCTAAACTGTTTGCTTGAACTATCCCGTGAGATTTTTAGTTAATATTTAATTTATAAATATTTAACATAGCTCTGTCATTATCCAGTTAAATATAATATATGTTATATTTTGATGTTTTTTTAAAGCTATTTTAATTTTAAATCAGAATATTAATACTTAAATACTTACTGACATGATCATATAAATAATAATAAACTAAAAAATTTTTATAGAGTTTTATACAAGATAAAAGAGGTGTGGAATAAACTCAGTTACAGCTAGGCAGTCTTAATTGTGTAATTTAGTATGTGTCCACCCTCTATGGGTGACCCAGGGAAAAACATTTTTTATTTGGCTTTAAAACATAATTGATTTTATAAAGAAAGAACGTGAAAAACAATTATGTGTTGTCATATGGCAAAACTAGCTTATATTATAGACTGTTTGGAAAACATTTAATCCCACAAGTGGCATATAAAGCAAACATCAGTTTTATTTTAACTATTTTATTGTTCTGCAAAGTATTTCAAACTTATGAATATGAATCGAAATGCTAATTGGTTACATTCACATTTATACACTTGACATATGCATTTATCCAAAGCAACTTCTATTGCATTCAACTTGAATTGCCTGGAAAACTGTATGAAATTTACCCTGTGGATAAAGATGACAAATTTATTTTCAGTCATAACTGGGATTAGATGATAGGACACACAAATTGAAGATTTGCTATATTCTATATTCCAGAGTCCAGCATCTCTTCAACATATTTATTAAATTGTGATGGTTTAAAAGGAATAGTTTACTCAAAAATGAAAATTCTGTTATTAATTACTCACCCACATGTTGTTTCAAACCCATAAGACCTTCATTCATCTTTGGAACACAAATTAAGATATTTTTGATGAAATTCAATAGTTTTTCAGACAGCAATGGTTTCATGTTCAATGCCCAGAAAGGTAGTAAGGACATTGTTAAAATAGTCTATGTGACATCAAGCTGTGAGAATACTTTTTGTGCATAAAATAAATCAAATTAACGTCTTTATTCAACAATTTCTTCTCTTCTGTGTCAGTCTTTGACGCATGTCTAGGAGTATCATAGCGATAACAACAACAAAGTCGGTATTTTTGTTTTCTTCGCACACAAAAAGTTTCTCATAGCGCCATGAAATTACAGTTGGACTATTTTATCAATGTCCTTCTACTACCTTTCGGGGCCTTAAACATAGTAGTTACGTTGCTGTCTATGCAGGGTCAGAAAGCTCTTGGATTTCAAAAATCATTCTAATTTGTGTTCCAAAATTGAACGCAAGTTTTACGGGTCTTACTTTTGACAAAATTAGCCAATAGCAAATATTGCAAATTAAAAATGTGCGGTCTTTCTTTCTGCACTACACAAACTTTTGCCCAATCAAATCCTCTCCAGAAGAAGAACAACAGTGTCCCACTGAAAATATCTGTCTACTGCTATACAGCGACTTGAGGTCATTGAGGCTTTTACCCAGTCCATTCAGAACTGCATTCCTAAATCGAAATATTCCCCACAAAGCCACCATCTCAAAGGCAAAAACACAACAGGCTATAATAGTCCTGCCTCTTTCTGTCTGTCCCTGTGTCCGTCTGCTAATGTGCTTTGTTTCTATTCATCACAAACACTTTAAATTTTTGGCAACCGTTTTGTCTTTGACCTTGGATTTCTGAATGTTTATTTGCATGCCTCCGAATGTGTTTATTTGCATGCATGTTTTTGTGTGATTGCTTGTGCTGATATTTTGTGGAGTGTGTGTGTGTGTGTGTGTTTGTGTTAGCTGGACAATCCTGTCATCATGTCTTATCCCGCAGTAACCCCCTGCATGAGCGTGTGATGTAAGGCCGCAGAGTTCCTGGCAGAGTGTGTGCGTCAGGGCCTCTCTGCTGCTGTGAGTCACAGACAAGACGAATGTGAGCTTTACAGGGAAAAGCCCTGGAGGAGTCATGCTAACCAACAAAAACCCAGCCATGTTTTGTTTTCTCTCGTGCTTATAGAGCTGCTAGTGTTTGGCCAGTTGTCATAACATACCAGAACATACATGACTAATTTAAAGATGTGCCCGAAAGAGTGAAAAATTAACTAATTTGTACATTTCGCATCGCAGAGATCTTTGTGTATTGATCTAGATCTAGTTCTGGCACAGATGATACAGTCTGAATATCTGAATAATTTTAAGCCATTTTCTGTTCTCTTCTGTTCTCTGACAGCCATGGCCGAGTGTTTCCAACCTTGCTAAGGACTTCATTGACCGTGTCCTTACGGTGGATCCCTCTGAACGTCTGACTGCTGGCCAGGCCCTTAAACACCCTTGGATTGTCAGCATGGCTGCTTCCTCCTCCATGAAGAACCTGCAGCGCTCCATTTCCCAGAACCTCCTGAAGAGAGCTTCATCACGCTGCCACAGCACCAAATCAGCACAGTCGACTCGCTCCAGCCGCTCCACGAAGTCCAGCAAGGCGCGACGCGTTCGCGAGAAGGAGCTGCGAGAACTCAATCGGCGTTACCAGCAGCAGTGTAACGGCTGAGAGCGATGGACAAGTCATGTGATCATGCGACAAACAACCTTACGATAAACATTGGAAAGAGCAGAACAACATTGTGCCTCAATACAGATGTCAACTTCCTGCTCCATCACCACAGAGCCAATTAGCAGAAAACCTCCTTCTAAACTTTTCTATTTTTCTGCTGTTTCTCTCATTTATTACCTGTTATGTGAGTGTTTTATTTATTTATTGGTGTATTTTCATGTTCATGTTGTCTTTGGAAATGATCTCATTCAGTCTTTTTACCTGATTGTATCTGTTGAACAGAATTTTACATTTTTAAGTTGCTGGAAGGATTAAGAATACGCCTTCCTGATTTTTGCTGTGAATTATTTGTTACGGTACCCACCCAGAAGATTTGCTCTTCTGATAGGGGAAATGTGCTGTTTATTCATTATTAGCAACAAGTTACGTGACCTTGTGATCATTTATTGTGCCTTAATATCACTTTGAACGTGAGGGAATGGTAAGAATCAAATAGTTGGAAGTAACCACGTAAATATCACATTTGTAATGATACACACATTTTGTAATCTGTTTAATTATGAGCCTTAAAGAGGTAGTTCACACAAATATGGAAATTCTGTCTTTGTTTACTCTCAAAAGGAGCACAAAAGAAGATAGAAGATTTTGAAGACCATACAGTGAGTCCAAGTCTTTGGGGTCCAAAACAACACTAGACCTCACTGACTTTAATTGTATGGCAAAAAAAAGAAAGAAAATAAAATAGGATAAAACATGCAACTTTATATATAATAATTCTGATTATATCTAAACAATTGGCCTTTTATATATACACTACCAGTCAAAAGATTGTTTTTGTTTTTTTTAAAGATGTCTCTTCTGCTCACCAATCCAAAGTATAGCAAAAACAGTAAAATTTTGAAATGGTTTACTGTTTAAAATAACTGCTTTCTATTTGAATATATTTTAAAATGTAATTTATTATCAATATTTGATACAGTTAGTACATTTTTCTTTTTCAGTTTTCTTTTTTGGGAAAGAAATTATAAAAGTTAATACTTTTATTTAACAAGGATGCTTTAAATTGATCAAAAGTGATGGTAAAGACCATTATTCTTTTTTAGATAAATGCTGCTCTTCTGAGCTTTCTATTCATCAAAGAAACCTGAAAATAAAACTCCACTCAGCTGTTTTAAACAACAAAAATAAATATTTTTTGAGCAGCAAATCAGAATGTTGGAATGATTTCTGAAAGATCATGTGACTAGAGTAATGGTGCAAAAAAATCAGCTTTTAAATCACAGGAATAAATTACGTTTCACGTAATTTACGTTTTTGCTGTACTTGTGAGCAGAAAAGACTTATTTAAAAACATTACAAATCTTAATCTTAAACTTTTGACTGGTAGTGTATTATTTGCAAATCTGAATTGTAAGATAAAAGTCACAGTTACCATTTTTTCATTTTCAATTCTGTGGCAACAACAGGTTTTCATATGAGGGTGATAAAACAAGACAGAATTCTCAATTTTGGGTGTGCAATACCTTTAAGTCGGTCCAAAAATCTAAAGAGCACTACATTGCCCACTGTTGTTTATCTTAAATGAGAATCAACTGTCCCTTTTTCCAGCCTTTTTCTGCAAACCTACTAATGTGGACACTAATGTTGATACCAGTTGTTAAAACCTGTTGGAAACACACAAAATACTCCTCGACTTGGCATTAGGTCTTTAAATTTGGTCAGTGAACAAACCTATTCTTGACTTCTGCTCTTGGATCTGTCTGTACATGTGTTGTAGTAATTAATCATACTAACTGATATTGATTGCTCTCTCAGTATGGGCGGCCAGTATCGGGAAGCCCTGAATCAGAATCGGTTACTTTCTCTGTCACCAGCTGCTGTGCCTTGAGCAAGGCACTGAACCACCATGAAGGCCTTTTGGCAGCCTTTTCACTCTCACCCCTCTCTGTCAGAAACCAGTCGAGATGTGCCAAAGAAATTCCTGTCTGCCTGTATTAACAGGGAACATTTGGTGAGATCTGAAATACGATTCCTTGTGAAAACAATTACTGTTAAATCTGTGATGATATGAAGACTTCTCCAAATATGTTCTTAAATCTGTTCTTTGTTTTTTATAAAATCGCATATCAAAAAATTAAGGAGAGGAGAAATTTGTGTATTTGACTTGTGTCCCGTTTCACAGCAAGTGCCTTGAATTTGTTTTACAAATGATTTTACAGAAAAATTGCAACATCACTTTGGTAACAGTATTTGAATACTTTCTGGTTTCTTCCACATTCTCTTACTTTTAAGCTTGCGTAACTTTAGAAAAATATATTTTCTTTTTTTTTTTTTTCCTTTTTTTTTGGTAAAATTTACAGGTTAAATTCAACAATTTTTCAACCTGCAAAAGTTCTGTTGTATAAGGTTAATTTAAAAAGTACTAGAAATTTGAATTGAAAAGTTGTTTGAGGGTTCATATGTGTGTTAAGGCTGTCATATGTTAATTAAGTAGGATCCACTAAAATATCAAAAAATACTTTGGGAAGACCACTGTTTGTATATGCCTTTATACCCCAAATATTTTTTTCTCTCTCAAGAACATTTTTTTTATATGTGCTTGTTAAAATTATCTGATTTTCTAGCACGTCAAATTGAGACTAGAATAAAAAACTATTCTTAATTAAGTGTATCACCAACATTCATGTAAGGAATGTGTTTGTAGCTACAGTTGGAATAAAACTGCAACTGTTGTCCATTTGTTGAATTCATCCAACACTGTCTCTTGAAATTAAATGTTTTGTTCCTTCTTGTCAATTTTAATAAAGAACAATTATAGAATTCTTTACAAATAGTGAACTCATTCATATTTTGTCAAATTACGCAATTAAATATCACGACATGGTTTAAAGGCAATTTAAACAACTTTAATGGCAATTTTCTCAATATTTAGATTTTTTTGCACCCTCAAGTTCCAGATTTTCAATCAGTCCTACCCTAACAAACCATACATCAATGAAAAGCTTATTTATTTAGCTTACATATGATATCTAAATCTTAATTAAAAAATATATATATATCCTTATGACTGGTTTTGTGGTCCAGGGTCACAAATCTTTCTTTATTACGGATGATAAACAAGTTAGTCATGTTAGTCACTGTTATCTCTATGAAGCAAGATGTTTTCACATTGTATAAACTGTTCGAAAGCAGTGGGGTTTGTTTAACTGTCTAACCGCCCGTTAAAAAGGAAGACACAAAATAGTGATTCAGCAGTGAGTTTAATAGTCGTGACGTTTACCCTTGACGTCAATTTGTAGGCCAACTGGTGTTTGATTTATAAGTAAAATAAGGTCTGTGGTTAATGCTGTGGTTAAAATTGTTGGATCACTTGCTCACTCTAATGTCACTCCAAATAGGTTTGACTTTATTCTGCAGAACACAAGAAATATACTGTGAAGAATGTTGGGAACCAGTTTCTATTGTATGGAAAAAAGAGACGGTTCCCAAAATGTCTTCTTAATATGTTCCAGGGAAGTAAGTCATGCAGATTTCGAAAGAAATGAAGGTGAGTAAATACTAAATAACGACAGCATTTTTTATTTTTGGGTGAACTTTCCTAAGATTTTATTCGGAAAAGCAATACAACAACAACAACAACAACAAAAAAAAACTTTGTCCTTTAATCTAAATTAGTCTACAGTCAATCCTCAAATATAAGACATTACATTTGGAAGCCAGCTTTGTTACTAGAGAAAAAACAATTAAAAGTCAACTTTGTGATAAAAAGATAACTAAATACTTGACTGGAGAAACTTGCCTTGAGTCAAAGACTTTGCTGGGGTTGACTTTTATTTTGAAAAATAGCACACACAAAAAAAAAAAAATCATGGCGCCATGTATTTGTGTGACTGGCTTCACGTTTAATCTGAGCGCCAGGAAGGTCTGTACAGATATCAAAAGCTTTATTTAAAATTGTATAATAATTATTGTATGCATAGTCTAATCTGTATTTGCCCGTGTTGTTTGTTTCGTATTATGCATATATATTTTTATTTTTATTTGTTGGTGGCATGGCTAATTGCAAAGGAACTTTGGTCTATTGTCAGTCTTGCTTTTTGAGTTTGAAACAACGGACAAATCAAATCATTTGTAAAGAGTCATCTGTGAATATGACTGAAGATATAATGAAGCACCATTCCTTTACTTAATTCAGCAACTGTCTGTTGAATGTCACCCTCTCCTACTGAGTATTTTGTTTTTTTATGTACTTTCCCTCAGGTTCAGAAACAAATATGCAACCTGCTTCACAGCTACCTCAGTATGTTACTCCATTCCACCTTGTCTAGCTGGTTTATGTGACAACGTATATAAACAGTTATGGAGTCTGGGAAAGATAAAGGCAGCTCGTCTAATCGAGGCAGTGGCAGGAGACTCTCAGTGACAAAGAAAAAGAGCCAGAAGGTCACAAGCAATGGAGGTGGGGTTGCTTCCATAACTTCATTTTTCAGGAATACACCACCGTGTAAACTGGCATGTCCTCTGTGTGGCAAACTTGTACCTCGTTATAAGATTAATGAACACATAGACTCTCAATGTCAGTCATTTTTCGGAGAGGATCGTGAAGATGCGCTGGCTGTCAGTGAGGACAAACAGGAGAAAATAACCAAATCACTCTCTAATGGAGAAGTAGCTCGAACTGATGGGAAAGAGAAAATCCCTAGAGAAAAAGATGCTGCTGATACTAGTCCGTATTTTAAAAAGAACTGTGCGGTGAAACAAGATTCATCTGAAACAAATATACAATCTAAACCGGTTAAAACAGTTGGTCTTGGAAGTTTGTCATCTAAACTGTCTAGAAGAGCACTTAGGCTTTCAGGTGAATCTGACATGGATCCTGCTTGTGGAAAAGAAGAGGCTCATGATGCAGAACTGAGCAGTTCTCAGAAGGAAAATTGCATGAAGAGTTTAACTCTTGAATCTAAAGCCGATGACATGGATACAGATAAAGCTTTTCCAACAGAGCTAGTGGCATCAAACCAACCTCAAGTGAAAACCAATGAGAAATTGGTGACAGTATTGGCAGAATCGAGCAGCAGCGCTGACATTCATTCAGTGAAATCTTCATCATCCAGGGTACTAAAGCGGAAGTCAGAGGGGTTGCCTAAAAATGACTCAAACACTAGAGAAACCTCTGTTATACATAAGAAAAGTAGATATTTTCAAAGTAAAACTGAAAACGGACAAGAAATGAATGTCAAGTCAGATCAAACCGAGACTGATGTTGTTCCATCCACAAACAAGGACATTGAGAGGAATCCCATTACCTCACCATCCGATGAATCTAAAGCGCTCAACGTAGAGAAAGCCAGCGAGGGATCAGAGCATCAGCACACCAGGCAGCCGTATTACCTGCAGAACTTTCGGACCATCCTTGAGGCGGTGTTGGAAAATGAGGATGATAGGATGCTCTTCAATGAGGAAGACTTCTCAGCTATTCACACTTTTCAGCAGCTCTCAGGTAGAGAAGCTACTTTAAAGTCACTTTGAAGTCTGTTCTTATTATTTATAATGTTACAAAGGATGATTTTTTAAAAAAAAAAAAGGTTTTATTCATCAAAGAATCCTGAAAAAAAGTGTATCATGGCTTCCACAAAAATATTAAGCAGCACTGTCATTATTAATAATAAAGTTATTTCCAGTGGAGATATATTTCTCTCAACATGGAGAGATTTCAGTCAATAAATGGATAAAAGGAACTTATTTGAAAAAGTAACTCAAATATTTTGCGTTACTTTACTGGTTATTTGAAAAAATAAATACTTTTAAATTTAAATACTTTTATTTAGCAGGGATGCTTTGAATTGATCAAAAGTGTTGATAAAGACATTTATAATGTTACAAAAGATTTCTATTCATCAAAGCAATCTTTAAAAAAAGTGACTCAGCTGTTTTCAATATAATAATAAACGTTTTTTGAGCAGCAAATCAGAATATTAGAATGATTTCTGAAGAGTCATGTGACTGGAGTAATGATGCTAAAAATTAATATTTGAATTAGAAAATGGCTATTTTAAATAGTACAAATATTTCAAAATGTTACTGTTTTTGCTGTACTTTAGATCAAATAAATGCAGGCTTGTTGAGCACTGAGCAAAAGAGCAAAAAAAAAAAAAACATTAAAAATGTTACTGTTCAAAAACTTTTGACAGGTAGTGTACTTTGTACTAATGCAGATCTGTCTCTTCCTTTTCTATAGTACCTGGTCAGATGCTTTATGTCCGTTTATTTCAAAGGAAGCTGAAATGGCTTCTGGTCAGTAAGTTGGAATACACAGAGATCAGCTCAGACCTTAGACCTGTCATTCAAGAGCTGGTCACATGTGGCTTCTTACAAACAGGTTAGTGATGTGATTTGTTAACCAAAATGTCAACATTTTAGTGTCAGGATACTTAACTACAGCTCATGACTTCTTCCGAATGACAGAATCTGAGCTTCATGACATCCAAGAGGTTTTGGATCTGCTGCCTGCACCAGAGCTCAGAAACCTGGCTAAAACATTTCACCTTGGTCGTGGAGCGAATGGGACTCAAAAACAGCAGTTGGTTGAGGGGCTACTCCAGCTAGGAAAACAGCGATCACTCTTTGGTCAAAATAACATGGCTGCAGTCATTCTCAAGAGGTGAGATGTATAAGATACATGCATTTTTCAGTATGTTTATACCCCAGCAGTATACTTTGTTCTAGATGAACAACAGAAATGGGTTAGTTCACCCAAAAATGAAAATTCTGTCATTATTTACTCACCCTCATGTCATTCCAAACCCATTAGACCTTCGTTCATCTTCGGAACACAAATTTAGATATTTTTGCTAAAATCCGAGAGCTTTTTTTTTTTTTTTTTTTTTTTTTTTTTGGAGTAAATGCATCTAAGAACATTTAAAAAAACTTTCCGACCACAGCCTTTTATATATAGTGTATAGTATAATATCTGTCTCTTCCAGGGCCAAGCAGGCTGCAGGTTCCTGTGTGCGGCTGTGCCGCAGGTCACGTGCTGTGTTCTCCAGGGTCCTGCTCCTGTTCTCCCTCACAGACACTTTGGAGGAGGAGGAGATGGCCGCTGGAGGTCAAGGGCAGCTGTACACTATTCTGCTTGTCAATTCTGGCCGTCTAGCTTTCCCAGAGTATACAGTACATCGCTCAGCCAGACTGTTTGAGGACAGGGATGACCTCATCAGGTCAGTTTTGTATTAATTTTATAATCATACTTTGCGTATTTGAAGTTTATAGATAAACATCTACAAAAAAAAAAAAAAAAGAAAGGAACAATATAAAACAATATAGATTATTTGCCATTAAGATTATTTGCATTATGATATTATTGTGTACAGTAATAATACAGTATAGTACAGTAATAATAGTAAAAAATCTGTAATGCATATACTATACTGCTCAAAAGTTTTTGAACAGTAAGATTTGTAATGTATTTTAAATAAGTATTTTCTGCTCACCAAGCCTGCATTTATTTGATTCAAAGTACAGCAAAAAAACAGTAAATTTGTAAAATATTTTTACTATTTTAAATAATTGAATTGAATATATTTAAACATTTTATTTATTCCTGTAATTTCAAACATTTACATTTTTAGCATCTTTACTGCAGTCACATGATCCTACAGAAATCATTCTAATATTCTGATTTGCTGTTCAAATCATTTATTATTATTATTATTATTATTATTATTATTATTATTGTATAAATAATAATAAAAAAAACTTTTAATTTCAGGTAAATACTGATCATTGAACCTTTCTATTCATCAAAGAATCCTGAATGATTTTAGGAATGTGAAGAATCATGTGACTGGAGTAATGATGCTGAAAATTTAGCTTTAATCACAGGAATAAATAGCATTTTTAAATGTATTTAAATATAAAACAGTTATTTTAAATAATACAAATATTTCAAAAATGTACTGTTTTTTGTACTTTGGATCAAATTTCGGATCAGACGACTTTAAAAAAAACATTAAGAATCCTACAGTTCAAAAACTTTTAACTGGTAGTGTATTTATTTAAAACCTAGAATGAATTGTAGGAAGTAGAACAAAAAAACTACCATGCCATGCAAATATTTTAATATAAACTAATCATATAATTAAAAAAAAAATTCTTGTGATTTTGTGCTGAAATATGACCTGTAAATGTTCTTGAAAGGTTTTGTGAGATTTGCCCCTAAAACATTAAAGATGGCAATATTTATTATGTTCCAGATACATTTTTTTTTGTCTCTTTTATTATTGTAAAATGTTTGTGAAAAGATTCTGTATATTCTTCTATTCAGATATGAAACAGCGATGCGTACACTGCAGGATGTGATTGCTGCAATGCAGACAGGAAGCTGGGAGGATGCCCATGTCCTCTATGCTACAGCAAAGGCCACCTGGCAGGAGATTAAAAACTCTTGTGACCTGAGGTTTGAAAAAGAAAACACATCTTTCATTTAATTTGTTTGCTGTTGTAAGATAGATCGAGTTTCAATATGTGTGCAGTCATCAAGAACACCTGCCTGTTTTTCTGCGGTGTTTCACCGTGGGCTGGACCTACACTCGGATACTGTCTCGAGGAGTTGAGATTTTACAAAGGCTTCGCCGCTATGAGGTGGGTAAATACACAAAACATTAATAATGCCATTGTAAACGCTTTATCCTATATATTGATTTTTACATGAGTTAATTTAATTATTTATCTCTTCATTTCTGCAATATAGGATGCTGTGGAGGAGCTCAAGGATCTTCTGTCCCAGGCAGTGTATTGTGTAGACAGTAGGGGGCGCTGGTGGGACAGACTTGCTCTTAATCTTCAGCAACATCTTAAACAACATGAGCAGGTACCTCATTTGATTGCATATAAATCTTAACAGATTCTTTCAGTGTTACTTTTATATGGGATACATGAGTATTCTTTCAAAGGATGATTTTGGCACCTTTTGAATCAAGGCCATCTGTGCTATCCGGAATGGAGTGAATGACCCTCTGGTCCGAACAGGCCACAAATTGTCACTTCATCAGCGAGCTTCCCGAATGAAGGAATCTGCTAGCTTGAAGAAGTACCGTCTGTTGCTCCGAGATCTGCCCACTGTGCATGTACAGGATGTTACTCACGTGAGTCTTCAATTCCAGTGTTGTAAGATCATTGTAATATAACGCAATGCAACTACCACGTTCAAGGACCAGAAAGTTAGTAAGGACATCATTAAAACAGTCCATGTGACATCAGTGGTTCAACCCTAATTTTGTGAAGCTTTGACAATACTTTTTGTGCACGAAGAAAACAAAAATAATGACTTTATTCAGCAATTTCATCCCTTCCGTGTCAGTCTGTGACACGCGTTTATGACAGTACCACAACGCATGCGTGTGGAGCCGGTGTTCTGATCTAGAACGTCCAGCTGTCTCTTGAATGCGTGGTGAATTATTAACAACATTTTAACAGGAGTGTTTTAACAGGTGACTATTCGAGGCCAGCTCTTTCCTCATGAGGGTGGTATGGGCAAATCAGTGTTCCTCAGAGCAGCCAGTGAAGATGAAGGCTCCACAGAGGGACGAGGGACTATGGTCATGTGTTCTGTTGAGGAACTGGCTCTGGAACACTACAGAACGCTTGGTTTTGATCAAGGTGTGCCTTCACATTGTTTGTGCACCATTATATAAAGGAACCTGAGGAATCGTTCACTCATAATGAATCAAACCTCATAACGACAATGCTTTTCTGTGGAACACAAAAGAAGACATTTTAAAGAAAGTAGCTTTTTTTAAGGTGACAATCTTGATATACAGTTGAGGTCAAAAGTTTAGATACATCTGCTAAATGGTAATTAAAAATTGGAGGGATCATACAAAATGCATTTTTTTTTTAATTTAGTACTGACCTGAATATGATATTTCACATAACAAATGTTTACATAAAGTCCACAAAATAAAATTAATAGTTGAATTTATAAAAATGACCCTGTTTAAAAGTTTACATACACTTGATTCTGACTTAATACTGTGTTGTTACCTGAATGATCCACAGCTGTTTTTTTTTGTTTTTTTTTGTTTAGTGATAGCTGTTCATGAGTCCCTTGTTTGTCCTGAACAGTTAAACTCTTCAGAAAAATACTTCAGGTCCCACAAATTCTTGGGTTTTTCAGCATGTGTATTTGTCTTCTGGTAAACATGTAAATATCTTCTGTAGCTTCTGAAGGACAGTACTAAATAAAAAAAAAAAGATATTTAGGCAAAACAAGAAAAATGTACACATCTTCATTTCTGATCAACAGTTTACACCCCTGGCTCTTAATGCATCGTTTTTCTTTCTAAAGCGTCAGTGAGCATTTAAACCTTCTGTAAGAGTTGCACATGAATCCCTTAGTTGTCCTCAGTGTGAAAAGATGGATGTCGAAATCATACAGCCGTTGTTGGAAAGGGTTCAAATACAGAAAAATGCTGGAAAACCAAAGAATTTGTGGGACCTAAGGGATTTTTTTGAAGAACAGCGGGTACTTTCGCTAAACAAAAAATCAAGTGTATGTAAACTTTTGAACGGTCATTTTTGTGTAACTATTATTTTCTTTTGTGGATTGTGATTCATTTAATAGACTTTATTCACCAATCTGACATTGCTAATTAAGTCATATAAAAACTATTTAAATTTCACTCAGTTTCTCTGTTCCAAAGCTATTTTATGACTTCAGACAACTTATATGTATATGTGTTTCTGAAATCCTCTTCTAAGGTATTCATGGAGAAGGCTCCACATTTTCCACTCTTGTTGGACTCCTCATGTGGGACATCATCTTTATTGATGGGGTTCCTGATGTCTTCCGAAACCCCTACCAGGTACACAACAATCAAGAATTAAATGCTGTGCGCTTTACACATTTAGGGTCACACTTTATTGTGAGGGCATACCACCCTAACAGATCAGTGATCAATGACTGCATGCCCTTTCCCAGACTTGTCCTCTGGATTTCCACACTGATTGTTTCTACGAGAACCGGCAGGAAGCCATCGAGGCGCGTGCTGAGATGTTGCGCGAGGCATCTGCCGAGACACTGCAGGAGCTGCTTGCTGATGTGTGGAATGCACAGGAGGGGAAAACGTGTGCAATGATAAACTGGGAGCGCTTCTCTAGTCTTCAGCAGGCACAAGTACAGAGACTGTATTTTCTCCTAGGACAGGCATTCTTCTTTAAGCATATTTTAGAATTTAATTTCAAATTCTGTGTTCACAACCATGAACAGACATAGTGTAATTGCTTTGTTTTCCTTGTCTGGTTTTAGAGTCTAGTGGCATGTCTGGGTGGCCACTTCCTGAGCGGTGTGGTCCTCAGAATGGCAAAGGACTACAGGCATTGCAGAGGGGGACTTCCAGATCTGGTAGTCTGGAGCACATCCAACAAGAAGTACAAAGTAAGTCAGAGACATAGCTTGCTGGTTAGGAATATATTCAACTTTTGTCTATGTGATTTATTTTACTGCTTTAATACAATTATAATGTTAAAGTGACCCAGGGTTTTAAGACTTGTATGGCTTAATATAAAGTAAATGATACCTTTTACTGAAGTATGTAGTAGAAAATCCATCCAATCATTCACGGTTTATACATATTTTGGACTATGGGGGGGCGCCATTATTTTGGTGACTTGAAATGGTTGCACTCTGTGAGCTACTAGGGACTTTAAGCAACAGCTTCCAATGGAACGGCTACAATGACCGGAAGTAAACTGCTACACCGTCGTAGCAGAGAACGTAAAAATCATTAAGCACCATAAACACAAAGGCGCAAAGCTGCATTTAAATACAAATTATGGATTATGAGGATGATATTTAGGCAATACTTAAATTGTTCGCTTCACATCATCTCTAGTCTCAGTGCTGTTGCCAACAGCAGTGATATCTTTGTACAAATGGGAAAAAAATCGTTAAAATTAGTTTGTTTAAAACATATCAGCACATTAAATGAAAGACTGATGGTAGAATCGACATACTGCTGTAATTACAAGTAGTATAATCTATAAAATGTAACATTTATCTACCTAATGTGTCACGTTGTACGACTACGGCAAACCAGCTGCTCTCCCGTAGTAGACTGCTACAGTAGAACGTCTAAAAAAGTTGCGAACGCGCAATTTGACGTCGGAATGCCATTGCCGTTCCATCAGTGGCTGCAGCTTAAAGTCCCTAATAGTAATACCTATTGCTACTTTTATGGCAACACAACTCGGAAAATAACATTGATACGATGAACACAGCTACTGAAAAAGCCTACAGGTGGGGATGTATATAATTGTACGCTTAAACTAAATGCCTACCATCGATTTTCCCCTCAAGAATCTAAATGGCATCTACATATTGAGTGAAATCCACGCTGAGAAACTCCTTCAGTGGCTGCGGCGCCATGACATGTATCGTCATGTTTACATCCTGCCAGGATGGCATCTAGCATTTCTTGTCTCTGCCATTTGTAAGCTCTTTCAGTAGCTATTGTCTACTAAAAGCCTCAAAGGCATCAGGGCTAAAGTGAACAGAACAAAGATGCAGGTCTTTAGGAAGTTTTATTCATCCACAGGCATCTTTCCATTCTTTTCCCCTCTTGTTACCACTAAGAAAGCAGCAAAGACTTACATCGCTTCTCTTGTCGCCCTTTGACTGAAAGTCACAACCAAAAGCCGCACAATGTGGCATCGTATCAGTATTTTATTTTCAAAGCTGTATTACAGTAAAAATAGCAACAGGTAGCAGCAGTAGCTCATTGAGTGCAACCATTTTACATCATCAAAATAATGGTGCCCCCCATAGTCCAAAATGTATATAAAATAATGTGGATTTTTTTTTAAATAACGTAAATCTTTCATGGGTTTTCTGCTATATATTTCAGTAAGATACATAATTTACATTAAATGATGGCATATAAGTTGTAATACCTAGTTTGCTTTAAGTAACAATAAAAATACTGAATCTATAAAGGCCTTAAAAATCGTTGCTCATTTGAGGCGTGTTCTTACAGCTGGTGGAAGTGAAGGGTCCTAATGACCGTCTGTCCCAGAAGCAACAGATCTGGCTGGACGAGCTGCATAAGCTTGGGGCCGATGTAGAAGTTTGTCACGTCACTGCTATTGGAGCACGAGGGGCTCAATGAGGCTGCTGTCACACTGAATATGAAGACTCCAGCATACATGGCTCTCCAAACAGACTAAGTTAGAAGTGTTTGAAAAACACAGGATGGATTTAATGATGGTATTAAAACCACATCCTAGCACTGATCTGGTGATGTAAGAGAAGAGTATTAATAGGCACTGTAAGGGAGTTTAAAAGAATTTTAATCCCAATCTGAATCGTAAACCTGTTAAATTACCTCATGACATTGACTGACTGTTTTTTATTCTTGTGCACATTGTAAAGTGGTTATATTTTAATGACTGGTTTTAAAAAAGTGTAAAATTTCTAGAGTAAATAATTTAAAGACATTAAATAAAAACATCAAAATGTAAAAGTTTTTGTCTGTTTTAATAATAATAAAAATGCTCAAATATTTTTGCTGATCTGTGTTTCCATGTCTATTATGTCTACAAAATCTATTATTGAGGAAAAAAAAAAATACTGCCTGACCACATTCCAAGACTGAAATACCTTTTCATTGCATGTCACGCATGTCTTTTATGTTTGACACCCAGAACAAAACTTAATAAATCATGCTTTTCAGTTTAACTACACATTCTATTTTGCACATCATGCTACTTTAAGTACCTGAATCAGACAAGTGTAGATAAAAGGACAATGTAGGTCAGAGAATCTGATTTACCTCGGGATTAGAACACTTTATCAGCTCTTTAAGGCCCTGTATATCTATAAAGATAACTATTATGGTAATTATATTAATGTCCACACCAGATTCCAGGTGAATTTTAATTGACTGTCAATGTTCATCAGCTGATAATAAGTCATTCTGAAAGTGATTCCTATGATATACTTTGGTGTGATTGTGAATGGGTCTTTAGGCAATCACTGAAGCAGACTTGAAAATTAAAAACAAAACAAAAAACTTTTTAGTAGTATGGGTATATTTGTAGCAATAGCCAAAAATACATTGTATGGGTCAAAATTATAGATTTTTCTTTTATGAAAAATACAAATAATTACTAAGAAACCATACATCAATGAAAAGCTTATTTATTCACCATGTATAAATCTCAATTAAAAAAAATAAGGTAGGATGCTGGTTTGAGCAGGTTTAAGCTGCTTTAAAATGGCCATTTGCTGGTCCTGAACAGTTTAACCAACCAAGGGTCAGCTGAAATCAGCACTGATGCTTCAAAACCTACCTAACCAGCATATGCTTATTTTTAACAGGGATGTAAAAGAAAACATCTTTTATTAGGCTACCTATTGGCCCTACTGAGAAAAAAAAATACAAACTATCACAGAAATACTAATGGTTTCCACTACAAATGCAATTAACAACCATACACTTGTAACCAATAAAAAGCATTAAAAATGGTTTTGGGACACATTCCATTAGGAATTAGTGGTTTTAACAAGCTACCAAAAAAGGTGACCAATTAGTTTCCATTAAAACTAGTACAATTCCCATTATTATTACAAATTCTGTGATGGTTTCTACTGTTTTTTTTCCTCAGCAAGGGGTTATGACTAGATTCTTCAACTCACGCTAACGTGATATTTTACTATTCAACTCTATTTCATTATTACATTTAACACTTTTCAGTGAGTGAAAATCACTGCGTACACCTTTAACATGCTTGCTTCTGAAGCACATTATTATAGGAATCGCAATAGCCAATCAAATGGAAGCGTAAAGGTATAAACGTTTCCTATTGGTAGAATGCTTATCCTCCCGAATCGAGACGTGACGCACCGCTTGATAATTGGCTACTGGTTGTTGTGTTTAATGCCAGTTTCTCACGTTACAGTCTTACAGCTTACGCCATTAGCTTGTGTATACTTCTAATATGTACTAAAGCCTATGTACAAAACATTTTAGACCACAGATATTCCGGGAGTTAATAGTTTTCTCCACCATTGTTGTACATTCCGCAGACTGTAAGTATAATATGGTTTATTGGTTATGTGTAGAAACTCTTATCCTCATGCTTTGCTCAGCTAGCTATTAGCTTATAGCAGGAAGGTAGCGAGACCACATGTTTGTCAGTTTTAGTGACAAAAACATTAACTTTGAAGCTTTTTTAACACGAGGGGATTGTAAATAACGAGCTGTTTGGGCAAACTGCTTTGCGTGGAGTAAGTGTGTGTTTTGGTTGATGGTTATAGCTAGCACGACTGCTAGTGTTTTTGTCATTAGCTTGTGTGCAATGCATTGTTAAAAGTAGGACAAGGCATTTCAGATTTGTCCAACAGACAAAGCGTTGTGTAACGTTACCGCACCAAGACACTTCATCTAAATATTTACTCATCCTTTACTTGAAACTTGAGCATTGCATTCAGTGCACAATGTTGTCAGTGTCGATGTAAAGGCTTTGTTTCAAATGCTGTTCAACTTGCTGATTTTTATACAAGAACACAATCAGAAAAAGATGATCATTTTAGCTACTGTTTGGTTATAATATTATTTCTGGATTTTGTTAATGACTAATGCTTTTGGCTAAAAAAACAATAGCTTTTCCAGGCCTTTTTTCTAATAATTAGCCCACTGTCTGGAATAAGTGACTACCGTCCTTTTGCTCGAGAAAAAAAAAACATTTCAAAAGTTCTTTGGCTTGCTTCAGATTTTTTTTTTAAAGGGATGATTCACCCAAAATGAAAATTCTGCCTAAAACCGCAGAAGAAATAGGCCAAGCAGGGTAAGTAAATGATCATTTGTTTTGGGGTGAATTATTACTTTAGCCTGTTACACTAACATCCTAGATTGTGTTTTTCTACAAACAGAATTTTTTCTTCTGTATGAAATATCTTACATTTCCAAGCTTCTCAGAAGCAAAAGTTGTTGAGTTTGAGTTTGCAAAAGAGTTGAGGCTGTTACACTCAAAAATGGAGGCAGATGAACTTGAACTTGCAGGAACCATTTTTAAATGAATAAAATGTTTGGAGACGTCTAGCACAGATCATCAGAAGAAATGGCTCTTGCCCTACTTTTTTTTTCTTGTTTAAGAAGCCATCTCACTCAGATATGCATCACTAAGAAAAAACTTCTGTTTCATGACAAGAAAAAAAAAAGTTGGCATGTTGACACAAGTCAGTACGCAAGTCTTTATAATCATTTTACTGCCTTGCACCCATTCTACATGTGTATTTTGACTAGTTACGATGGTCTAAAGAACCATATGGTGTGCATATTGGGGGCTTAGGTCTTACTCTAAGATGTTACATAACAGCTCAGCCCATCTGAGTTAAGGCCACCTCTTGTGGGACAGGCGTTCACAGCTTGAAGTTAGTAGGAAATTAAACTTCTGGATGTGTGCCTGTGGGTGGGGGACAATGTTTTCAAGAAAATCTCTCTAATGTTGTTCTGAGGCTAACACTTTGTGGTGGATTATATGCATCGTTCTAGATGGCTTTAATGGTGGCAGCTCCAAAAGTTTTGGTAAAACTTGATCATGTTCTCCACCATAGTTTGAGATGAACCAAAGAGCATCTTGAACTTTAGTAGAAGATCATCTAAACGTCTCAAATTATTCTAAAAAAGTCTCAGCCCACTTGATTTTAAAATAAATAGTCCTGTCCTTTTGTATGTTTACATTTTTGTTTAAAAGTGTGGGGTTGGTAAGGTCTTTCAATGTTGTACTTATTTGATACAGTAAAAACGGTAATATTGTGAAATAATTACAATTTAAAATAACTGTTTTCTCTTTGAAAATGCACTACCAGTCAAAAGTTTTTAATGTTTTAAAGTCTCTTCTGCTCACCAAGCGTGCATTTATTTGATCCAAAGTACAGGGGAAAAACTGTAAAATTTTGAAATTATTACAATTTAAAATAAGTAATCTATTTGAATATATTTTTAAATGTGTTTTTTTCTTGTAATTTCAAAGCTGAATGTTTAGCGTTATTACTTTAGTCACATGATTCTTCAGAAATTATTTTTATATTCTGGTTCGCTGTTCAAAAACTATTATTATTATTATTATTATTAATAATAATAATAATAATAATAATAATAATAATAATAATAATAATTTGTTGTTGTTGAAAACAACTGAAGATTTTTTTTCCCAGGTTTTTTGGATGAATAGACTCCAGTGTATAATGTTGCAAAAGCTTTTTCGAATTCTATTCTTCAAAGAGTCCTGCAAAAAAAAGAAGCTTAATTGTTTTACAAAATGATGATGATGATGATAATAATAATAATAATAATAATAATAATAATAATAATAATACAAAATAAATAAAAGTTTCTTAAACGGCACATAAGCATATCAGAATAATTTATGAAGGATCATGTGACACTGAAGAAATGATGCTGAAAATGTGGCTTTGATCACAGGAATAAATTACATTTTAAAATGTATTCAAATAGAAAACATGTTTTAAATGGTAAAAATATTTCAGAATTGTACTTTTGCAATACTTCGGATCAAATAAATGGAGGCTTGATGAGCAGAAGAGACCACTTAAAAAAAAAAAAACAAATTTTACTGTTTAAACTTTTGACTGGTAGTGTATTTTAAAACTTAATTTATTGTGGCAAAGCTGAATTTTTACCAGTCATTACTCCAGTCTTTACTGTCACATGATTCTTCAGAAATCATTCTAATATGTTGATTTGTCGCTCATTTTTTATTTTCAATGTTAAACATCATGAGACATTCATGGTTCTTTGAGTGGACTGTTTTAAAAAAAACAAGTGTCTTTACTGTTACTTTTGATACATTTAATACATTCTTGTTGAGGTGTTTTTTTTTTTTTTTTCAGCAGCTAGCTAAACAAAACTATTGTTGTCTTTTCTCTGTCTGCAGAAAGCATAAAAACCCTTTGTGAGGAAGGCCATCACCATATGAACACCCCTCCTGATCTACTGTAGACTGTTTTACTCTTTTTGTGAAGATGGCCCCCCTTCTCCTCCTCCTCAGGCTGCCACACTGATCACCTCCACTGGACCACAAACACACAATGGAGAGAAAACGACGAAAGAAATGAAAACTTAAGCCATGTGTTATTCAGGCTTCTCTGCGTTCTGGACTTAAACTATTTCAAAACTGCAAATACACATTCACGCTTTACATTTACGTTACCTTTGAGGACAAATGTATCTTTAAATGGGCAATGACCAGAAACAGACCGCAGGGACCATGATTGTACGGCTATGCTTGCTTGTGGCCTTTTTAGGGGGTCGATTACCTGTGGTGGGCACAGAGGAAGGCAGTGGACCGTTCTCTACACACTTTCCTCCTCTAAATGCTGATGCACTCTTGAGCCCAAACTGCTCACAGCTTACGCTGAAACTGGACTTTTCTACCAAAGTGGTTAAGCATGGTAAGTAACGTCATTGTTGTAAGTTAATAAATGTTGTCTTATTGTGTTTGTGACAAGCGTAGGATTGATTAAGCTTATGGTTAGCCAGTTCCTCATTAATTGCAACATGTTTAGACATTATGTTTTACTATGTCATTTAGTGTCGTAATTTACTTTTTAGAGTTGATGATAACTTTTTATTGCACTGAAAATCTGCTATCAACCCATTTATGGAGTTTGAGGATTTAAAGCAGCTGTTGCCCTTCCTGTCGTAATTTAGGGCAGGACAAAACGTGAGCGCTTCAGGTCAAACAGTGCTGGTGTAATGTACTCCACTGTGCTGCCGCTCTCTGTCCATTCATTGGCTGGATTGTGCCCTCTGCTCTGTGTTTGTGTGTGTTTGCTGGCGGCTGGCCCAGACTGTTGGCAATGCATTCCTAAGACTTAATCTGAGTCCAGCGTTGTTTTCTCAGGGCGCACATTTCGCTAGTTTGGGTGTGGTGTAGATGTGGGTATACAAGACCGAAGAACGTAACGCGTTATTTATAGTGGCCTGATTGCTGCTCTATGAATGCGCCTTTTGTGCCATCTTCTAATGTTTAATTCATTCCCTCACCCTAAGCTATGAATTGTGCAATTGGCAGGGAAATTTGATGTGGCAATAGTTCTGGTTTTAATTGTTCGGCATTAAGTTTCATGTAAATTCAGTTTTGAACAAAGCACATAGTCTGCTAATCTAATTGCGTTTGCTTCAATCTTCATTCTGGTTTTCCTTCAGTACATGAATTGTATGTTGTACGTTAGTTTGTTTCATCATGCAAATAATTTTATTATTATTTTTTTAATAGTTTTATGCTCTCTATAGTCATACTGCACAAACCGTTTGTTCCAAATAGGCCAGTTCAGCTGGGATGAGCCTGGGTTGTATTTACCTCGCAAAGCTTTGCTCATGATTTGCGAATGATTGCATGCATCCCATTCATGTTGACATCTGCCTACTTCAATTAGCTTTCACCAAATGATAGATGCATGTGCTTCAAAGATTCACGCTCGAAGACGCAAATGTATGACGTGATAGTATGTCCCAAAGCTTGCCTACTCTCTTGCTACACACTCAAAAGTGTGTACCATTTCTTCACCAAAAGAGTACATACTTTAAGAGCGTAGTATAAGTCGGCACATTGGGACACAGCACAAGACTACATTTATTTGATATAAAACAGCAAAAGCAGTAATATTTAAAATATGGCTGCACAAATAATTGAATTTCTGAACACGATTACGGATGCCATGATTATGTAATGGTTCAAAGCCACGATTACAAAAAAGAAATAAATAAATACATAATTCTGCGTGCTTAAGAGGCTTGTTTAGATATGCACAATATTGTTATTGTGGGCACATCAACATACCAGGAATAATTATTTCTAACAAATTATTCAGACTTTTGAATCCACAACACTGCTGTATGCTGCTCAAAGACTCGTGTGAACTCTTAAGAAGCACATGGCGGAGCGCATGAGAGAAGTTCTGGATGAAAGCACGCTTCCATTCTCTGACAGCAGATGATGTAAACATAATATAAACATAATGCAGAACTTACCCTGGAAACCCCGTAAACAAAACCGCTTTGTTTCTGAAAAGTGTTTTAAATTATTTAAATAGCCATTTAGATTTGTGTATTTGCCATGGTGTTCATCATCACGCCAAATACTTAAATTTAGACTCAAAAGGCTATTTATTTTTAAACTTTTTGCATTTTAATCTGGACTACAACATGCTCTAGATCAGCGGTTCTCAATTCCAGTCCTCATGTACCCCCGCTCTGCATATTTTGCATGTCTCTTTTTGATAACACACCTGATTCTTATCACCTGCTCGTTAGAAGTGAGCTCCGCGCATGTGCTGTGTTGTGTTCCGATTGACAAGGTCCCTACACAGTGTCCATTTCTCCCTACTCCCTGAGCAGGGAAAATCCATTGACGTTTCCTTCACTTCGGAACATTCATTCATAAATTTCCGCTGCGCCATTGCCTGCAGCATTTTTACACACAGGCGAAACTTGCTAGAAGTGTGGGGTGTGACATCATATACCTCTGTAAATATATACAATTTAAATTCACGTCTCGCACTCTTTAATGCCCTCTGAATGGAACATACACTCTTTCCGAACTGGAATCATGGGAGAATATCCTGTGATGTCCACTTCGCAGGGCACTCGGAGGTGAATGGAACAAACGTCTGAAGCGATAGGAGAAATGTGCAGAGCGGGGGTACGCAAGGAATGGAATGGAGAACCGCTGCCCTAGAACACTGGTCTCAAACTTAATTCCTGGAGGGCCGCAGCTCTGCACAGTTTAGCTCCAACCCTAATCAAACACACCTGATCCAGCTAATCAAGTTCTTCAGGGTAACTAGAAACTTCCAAGCAGGTGTGAGTTGGAGCTAAACTGTGCAGAACTGTGGCCCTCCAGGAATTGAGTTTGAGACCACTGCCCTAGATATTGTTTGAAAGTGTTTTTCTTTTTCTTTTTTTTTTTAATTTAAAGAAACCAAAACAATGTATCGTAGACATTTGTGGCAATAAGAAAAAAAACAGAATTGCTTTTTTTTTTCAGAAGTGTTTTTAGCTTTTTTTTATATATATATAAAATTATGGCATGCAGTTGCTTCAAACTATGGTATAAAGCAATTTAAAACATTAATCAATATAAATTGTAATTGTGCAAATAAAAGTATTTGCAATTTCAAGGGAATCAACAGTTATTATTTTTGTCATAATCGTGCAGCCCTAATTTAAAACCATATATATATATATATATATATATATGCATGTATGTAATTTATTCCTGTGATCGAACCTAAATTTTCAGGATCATTTCTCCAGTCTTCAATGTCGCATGATCCTTCAGAAATCATTCTAATACCTGATTTGCTGTTCAAGATTTTATTTTTTTTATTATTATTATTTTCAATATTTAAAACAATTGAGTATAGATTTTTTTCAGGATTCTTTGACGAATAGAAAGATCCAAATATTAGCATTTATCTGAAATAAAGCTTTTGTAACATTATACACTACCATTCAATAGCTTGGAGTCAGTATAATTTTTTGGGAGGGAAATTATAGAAACTACTTTTAGAAAATACTTTTATTTAGCAAGGATGCTTTATGATAAAGTGATAAAGACATTTATAATGTTACAAAAGATGTCTATTTCAGATAAATGCTGTTCTTCTAATCTTTCTATTCATCAAAGAAACCTGAAGAAATTCTACTCAACTTTTTTTAATGTAATAATAAATGTTTTTTGAGCAGCAAATCAGAATAGTAGAATGACTTCTGAAGGATCATGTGACTATAGTATTGGAAGGATGACAGGAATAAATTAAATTTATATTAATATAAATTTATACATTTATTTATAAAAATGTATTAAAATAGAAAGCAGTTATTTTAAATAGTAAAAATATTTCAGGTTTACTATTTTTGCTGTACTTCAAAATAAATAAATGTAGGCTTGATGATCAGAAGAGACTTTTTTTTTTTTTTTTTAAACATTAAAAATCTTACTGTCGAAAAACTTGACTGCTAGTGTAGGTATATATGACTTTTTTCTTTCAGACGAATACAAGCTGTATTAATAAATAAATGTGTATTAACCTTAATTAATCTTCCGGAGCACTTTTTATGAAAGAAGGATGCTCGTCAAAATTAAACCCCATTCAGTGCCATTTATAAAGCTTGGAAGAGCCAGGGCATTTTTTTTTTTTGTAATTTTTTTTTTTTTATTAACTCTTACTGTATTTATCTGAAAAAAGAAAGTCATACACCTAGGATGGCTTGAGGGTGTGTAAGTCATGGGGTAATTTCAGTTTTGGTTGAGCTGTACCCTTAATTGTTGTTGTTGTTGTTGTGGTGTGTGTGTGTTGTTTTTTTTTTTTTTTTTTTTTTAAATGATTTGCATTCTGCCATCCTCAAAGTCATTGAACTCTTAATGTAGTCTGCATTGCATTCCCCCATGTACTGTTGGCTTTGTTATAAGTTGCGTCAAGCCCTCTGGAGGACGGCCATATTTCAAGGCATTTTAATAGCATCTCTGTTCAGGTTTGTTAAGCAAAGAAAGACTATGGGTGTTTCTCTATACCCAGCCTGTCATAGTGTTTCACTCAGCAGGCGTTAATTATGTTAAACGTTGTATTGTGGTTGATGCAAGATCAAATACATTTGACTGATGACTTGACATCTTGTTCCGTCTGTATTTAGGCCGAATGCTCAAGTGTATTCTAAACCTTGCTGAAGTTGCATTCCTCAGTAAACACAAGAGCAGCTGTCCTGTGAGATTTTGCAATATCTTCTTTTCTTTCTCTTTGTCTTTTCTAGAGTACATTGTTGCATTTAATGGATACTTCACAGCCAAAGCACGCAGTGATTTCATCAGCAGCGCCCTGCGAGATGTGGATACGGTGAACTGGCGCATCGTTCGGCGGGACAATCCTGCCAGCGATTACCCCAGTGACTTTGAGGTGGTGGAGATCCGGCAGGACACCCGCAACAGCCTGCTCACCCTGCAGGATCACCCCTACATCAAACGAGTGACGCCCCAGCGCATGGTCCTTCGTAGCCTCAAACTGACTGACTGTAAGTAGTACTTTACTTGTTTAACACGGACATTGACATTATGAGTGTAATACTGTTATCATTCTGTACTGCAATGTACTAAAACATTGTGTTCTTAGCGCTATATTTATAAATCAGACTTGAACCCTGCAGTGCTGTGCACAGGTCACACAGGTTACATGCTATTTGTTCCTCCTCTGCTCTCTTTGGGGTAACTGCAGGGAGGAAAGTCAACAGCAGGGGGTGAACCAAATAGGAAGTGTTTATTTACTGCATGGGGTGAAGGAAATGGCTTTGAGAAGTGTTTGAGGTGAAAGAATGTTCTGTCTTTGCACACTGAGTTCCCACCACTAAAATAAAAAAAAAGAAATCGCACCTCCATGCAAATCTGCCTTCAGTGTTGAGACTCTGAGAGAGTGATTAGTGTTTACCAGCAGCACTTCTGTATAATAACAGAATGACTTCCTCTCTATTCACATCTTCCTTTACCAGCAGCCTAAACAAGCTACATGGCTCTTGTATAATGCTTATCTGATGTTTACTGCAAGATTTTGTGGGATTAACCCAAAAAACATTGAGACATTTTAATTTTGTAGTGTAAACTACCATTAAAAAAAAAGTTTATTCTAAAAGCAATCACAATGGTATGGAAGCCTGTTTCCTCCACAAAAAAAAAGATAATTGTGACCTTTTATCTCACAATTCTGACTTCTCTCACAATTGCGAAATTACTTCTCTTCAATTTTTTTTTTCTCAAAATTACGAAGCATACTAGGGATGCACGATGTTGGATTTTTGTCGATGTACAATATGCTAATATTTTTCAACATAGTTTGGCCGATACGATACCGTTATATTTCCTTTTATATTATAATATATATATATATATATATATATATATATATATATAACGCCAAGTCCTCCTGTGCAGAAATCGCAAGCAAAATATTTTTTATTTTGCTTAAGTTTGGTTAAGAAATTGTGATTCATTCGATTTAGTGATTTAATTCAATTACTGGCCAAAATCAATGATTCACGATTCAAAAATCCATGTTTCAAGATCGATGCATATGCATCGTCAGGTTTTGTAATCGATGCATCAAGTAACTAGTGAATAGTTACACCCCTAATAAACGCAATTGCAAGTTATAAAGTCAGAATTGCAAGATATGAACTCACATTTCTCACTTTTTCCTCATTGCGTGATATAAACTCACATTTGCAGGAAAATAAGTCAGAATTATGATTAAAAATTGTAAGTTTATATCATGCAATTCGGAGGAATTGAGTTGGTGCAAGAAATGTGAGTTTATATCTTGTAACTCTGACTCTATAACATGCAACTGCGAGTTTATACGCAGTTCTGAAAAAAGAATTGCTAATTTTTAATTGTAATCACATCAAAATTGCGTGATATAAACTCGCAATTGCAAGTTATAAAGTCAGAATAAAAAGTGTCAACCAAGTTTTTTTTTTTTTTTTTTTTTGACCATGAAGTTCAATTCTGTGCTGTTCAATGCTGTTCAATTCTCCAGTGTGTGTGTGTGTGTGTGTGTGTGTGTGTGTGTGTGTGTGTGTGTGTGTGTGTGTGTGTGTGTGTGTGTGTGTGTGTGTGTGCGCTTTTCATTCATTAAAAAGAGCCATATCTATTGAATAAGTCCATTGTTTTATTGGAGGTCATTAGGTGTGGTCATCAACGAGAACCCATTAAAGTTTCCGATTCACTATTTTGTTGTGCTCAGTTTTTCAGTTGCAATTCACACTCACAGTGTAGCTAAAATATTTTTCTGCAGACAGCACCACTCTGGAATAATTCTCAAGGAGCTGCTTATCAGTCTGGCTCCAGCAGTCTGCACCCACACACGCTAGCGTGTGTATATATATATATATATATATATATATATATATATCTCTCTCTCTCTCTCTCTCTCTCTCTCTCTCTCTCTCTCTCTCTCTCTCTCTCTCTCTCTCTCTCTCTCTCTCTCTCTCTCTCTCTCTCTCTCTCTCTCTCTCTCTCTCTCTCTCTCTCTCTCTCTCTCTCTCTCTCTTTCTTTAACCAGTCTATACATAGCACAGCTTAGAGAAAGAACTAACTAATAGCAGCTAATGATGTATTTTTGTTCTTATTAATGAAACCAAAGTGCCTCCAAGAATAACCCCTGGTCACAGTTTGAGAGCATTTATGCAAGTAATTATCATTTAAATTATGTCGGGGTCAGCTCTACAAGAGCACGAGTGGGGGACTGAAATGTGATATAATTACAGTATATGAACTAGGCTCATCTATATAGCTTTAGGGGGAATTAATGAGCAGTAATCAGACAGAGGAAGACTGACATGTAAGAGCTGGTCGAAGTGGTTGAATCTGCAATTTGGCCACGCTTAAACGCCTACGATTCCTTTCCAAGTGCTGCACTCGTACTTTGTGAGAGGTTTTTTTTTTTTTTTTACTCTTCACCTCAACTCTTCTGTGTAAAAGTGTTCTCGTAAAGGTTTGATCACTGTTATTATCACTCTGCTCTGTTCGTGTAAATGTTCTTGAAAGCACTGGCTACCCATCTCTGGTCTCACCAGAGAGTATTTAAGGAGCCAATAAAAATGCTAATGAGGGTGTAAATGTTGATACTGTGCGGTTAGGTTGCTGTTAGACAAATGGACAGAATCTGATGCTGTGCAAGTTTTGTCAGTATTTTATTTTTTTTTTTTAAACTGGGTTTACAATGTAGTCACGGTTGGGCTAGCGTTGTTTGAATTCAGTTGACTAAAAATGTCACTGCATATATATATATATATATATATATATATGCAGTGACATTTTTAGTCAACTGAATTCAAACAACATTGTAAATAATATATATATATATATATATATATATATATATATATATATATATATATATATATATATATATATATATATATATATATATATATATAATATAATATAATATAATATAATATAATATAATATAATATAATATAATATAATATAATATAATATAATAAAATATATATATCGTCGCTGTCGGGCGGAATCCTCGTATCTCCAAAAACCGTCATTTTTCAGGAAATGAAAAAAACTGCATATTTTTTGAGTTATTAAATATTTTATCGTTAAAGTTGGTATTATACCATATATTGCTATCATACACTGTTGTGTACCAACATTAAGACAACATTTCTCCAAAATCATGTTTTATCTGAGATACGAGGTTTTATGACTTGGGAGCAGGGAGATACGAGATTACGCCGTCATTGATAAGAATGGCACAGACACAGACTTCGCTGCTGCTAGCAGTGTTCATCAAAGTCTGCGGTCGCGTTGAGCCTTTTGACAAGAGAAACGGCTTCAATAGTTAACCAAAGCTAACGACTGTGGTTACATTTTCCTAAACTCTATTTTAAACGTTAGAGCTATGAGTGATGCAATACCAAAATAAAGCGATAAACTGTCTAATAGGCGGAAATTAATCTGCAGGCAAACAAAGTCTGCGGTCGCATTGAGCCTTTTGACAAGAGAAAAGGCTTCAATAGTTAACCAAAGCTAACGACTGTGGTTACATACATCTTCCTAAACTCTATTTTAAAGGTTTAAGAGCTATGATGCAATACAAAAAAAACTGAGTCCGTCTTTTTTCCCCTTAATTCTTCCAGAACAGCTTATACTACTGTTTCAGCTATTAACATAGTTACGTTTTGTATGTAATGCCAAAGTGGTTATATTTCGTTTCGTTTTCTTATTAAGTTAATTTAGAAAAACTTTTGGAGTATTTTTTTGTTCGTTAAATATCAGTTTGTTTGTTTTTTTTTTTGCTTTTTTTTTACGAACAGCGGCCAGCGGAAGACTTTTGCCTTTTAAATCATTACGACTTGCATAAAATAAAATCTATAGATCTAAAACAGTTAAAGTAGCTATAGAACAATTTTAGTTTAAACATTAAACCTAGATAAATGTGTGCTATTATGTGAATATTGTTTTTGAAGAGGAGAAGCTGAAATCGCTTTGCAGGACATGAGGAGCCAGCGCGATCACATTTTTCAGCGAATAGGCTACATGCCTCACAAACATGACAAATAAATAAATAAATAAATAGAAAGCTTTAAATGATTACTTAACGAAATAAAACAAATCAGAAAAAAAAACGCTTTCATTATGTAATCCGGAAAGATGCTTTCCTTCAAAAGTTGCAGCCAAAGAAGAGATTGCGAGTCAGGGTCTTTGAGACATTATCTCAGAATACAGTTTATACTAGTTTATTAATGGATCATTCAAATATCTCCTTACTGTTTCCACCGACACATTCAATGCTAATTATTTTTGCCGGTGCTTTGTGACAAGAAGATGAAAGGGGACATATGGGGATATATATATATATATATATATATATATATATATATAATATATATATATATATATATATATAATAATATTATTATTATTATTATTATTATTATTATTATTATTATTATTATTATTATTATTATTTTATTTTATTTTTTTCTTCAATGTTTGATATGTTTGAATAAATCTGTCAAGTTTTTATGACAGCCACCATTTAAATGTTTAAGAAAAAAACAAAAACAATTTGGTGTAGAAATTTATGTAAGTGTAACTTTATTCTAAAAACTATTATAAATTTTACAGCATTATTTGAGAGATTTATTTATTTTTTTCCTTGAATATAACATCCAAAATAATCCTATATCGAATCAAATTGCTAGTCTTAAACAGTTTATTTTATACCACCTTTTTCAGGCAAAGGTGTTTATAGATTAGCTATTATGTATATTAATATATTACAATATTATGTTGTATTTTATGGGTATTTACATAGCTGAATTATTAAAATCCTTGTTTTTGAGCTCTGAATTATTTTGCATTCATGATAAATTAGTTATGAGAAATAAATGTGTGCCCTTATAAAGTGAATATAAATGCAGGTTAAATTGGGAACAGGACCTGAAAGAGTGGTGAATTACATGATAGTTCAAGAAAAATTGAGACATTATTTGCAGTGAGCATTTTTAATAATTTTCCTTCTCAGGGCTGGGTGACATTAAGGCACATTATATGGGATGGCAGAAGTGTGTCAGCCAGTAGAGGTTCTTTTATATTGTCTATGATGCAGTATATCCATGGCACAAATAAAATAATCAAATGGGATGAAATACAATTGTGAATAATAATTTCATTCCTTTTCTCTTTCAGCGGGCACTGATGGGGCGTCTCCGTGCAATGACACACGCTGGGTGCAGAAGTGGCAGTCGTGGCAGTCATCAAGGCCACTCAGGAGGACCAGTCTCTCTCTGGGCTCTGGATTCTGGCATGCAACAGGAAGACACTCCAGTCGCCGTCTCCTGCGGGCCATCCCCAGACATGTCGCCCAGATACTGCAGGCAGATGTGCTCTGGCAAATGGGACACACTGGTATGGGTTGTAATTAATATACTACTCCTTTTGGAGATCAGATTTTCATTGAAGCTTATATTCCTGTTTGTGTTCGTATGCAGGCTCTGGGGTAAAGGTAGCAGTATTTGACACTGGGCTGAGTGAGAAGCACCCTCACTTTAAGAATGTTAAAGAGAGAACCAACTGGACCAATGAGAAAACACTGGATGATGGTAAGACTTGAAACAAGTTTAAACATTTAATCAATCATTATTGCTCTCAGAGTGAAGTTGACTTGAATCAACTCACATGAATTACAAACATGAATCATTCTTTTATCTCTGTCTGTCTGGCATTCTTTCTTCAGGGTTGGGTCATGGTACCTTTGTTGCTGGGGTTATTGCCAGCATGAGGGAGTGCCAGGGATTCGCTCCTGATTCTGAGCTTCATATCTTCAGGGTTTTTACTAATAACCAGGTAGCACACAACACTTAAATCCATGATCTTATACAACATTTCAAAAATTAATTTATACTTTTATTCAGCAAGGATGCATTAAAATGATCAAAAGTGACAGTAAAGATGTTTTTAATATTACAAAATAATTATCTTTCAAATAAATGCTGTTCTTTTGCACTTTCTGTTTATCAAAGAATCCACAAATCATATTAAGCAGTGCAACTGTTTTCAACATTGATGATAAGAAATGGTTCTTGAGCACCAAATCAGCACATTAAATTGATTTCTGAAATAAAGGGATGGTTCACCCAAAATAAAATTTGTCATTTACGCAATCTCAATTCATTCAAAACCGGTATGAATTTATTTTTTCTGCTGATCATATTTAACTTTTATAGGATTGTTGGTCATACTGAGGAAGTCAGTGAACTGGGGAATACTGAGGAAGTCACCAGGAACTGTTTGGATACCTACATTCTTCAAAATGTCATGTTTTCTGTTCAATAGTAGAAGAAAATTATACATGTGACAGATTTTTCATTTTTGGGAAAACTATCCTTTTAAGACTAGTATAATTCCTGCCAAAAATTCTGCTGTCAAAGCAGGAATACAAATTTTAATGGTATTCCACAATGTTCTAAAGTACAACAAAAACAGGATTTAAAAAAAAAAAAAATGTTTTTAGTATTTAAAATAACTGTTTTCTATTTAATTATATTTTATAATGTAATTATTCCTGTTTTTTTTCCTGTAAATCATTCTAATATTCTGATTTGCTGCTAAAAAATGTATTATTATTATTATGTTGAAAATAGCTGAGTAGAATTTAATTTAAATTTTTTTTTTTTTCAGTAGTTTTTTTTTTCATGAATAGAAAGTTTAGAAGAACATCATATTGATCAATCAATGTAAAGCATCCTTGCTAAATAAGTTTTGTTTTCTATAATTTATTTCAGATAAATGCTGATCTTTTAAAGCTTTCTTTTTGTCAAAGAATCCTGAAAATTTAGCTTTGATCACAGGAATAAATTACATTTTTAAATATATCTAAATATATTTGTACTGTTTTTGCTGTATTTTGGATCAAATAAATGCTCAGTGAGCTGATGAGAATCAGTGTATAGTGTAGTGTATATTGTTACATACTTATTCAGAGTGATTTTTACACATCTCCACATACATGTTGTTGTTGTTGTTGTTGTTGTTTTTATTTTTATTTTTATTTATTTATTTATTTTTCTTCTTAGGTGTCCTACACCTCCTGGTTCTTAGATGCCTTTAACTATGCCATCCTGAAGAAGATTGATGTCTTGAATCTCAGTATAGGGGGACCAGACTTTATGGACCATCCATTTGTTGATAAGGTATTGAACAAATTAAATTGGCATTTATTCAGCAGGTGCTTTTGTCCAAAGCAAACTACAAATGAGAAACATTTCAATCAATTTTTATAAGAGCCAACCAACTTTAATAAAGGTGCAGGGTATTTAGGCCTGTACATCAAAGTTTATGCCTGAAATGTAGTTTTTAAATAAAAGCTCAACTCATCTGTGTTTAACAAGGTTTGGGAGCTCACAGCCAACAAGGTGATTATGGTATCTGCTATTGGCAATGATGGCCCACTCTATGGGTAAGTGAAGTAGTTTAAGGAAAATCTGTTAGATTTGGACTATAGTTCCAAAATATCTATTGATTTTTCTTTTTTATGTGTCTTCCAGAACTCTGAACAATCCAGCAGATCAGATGGATGTTATTGGTGTTGGAGGGATTGATTTTGAGGACAACATTGCCAGGTTCTCATCCCGGGGCATGACAACATGGGTGCGTTCTGTCTTTTGGTGACAGCGCATTACTGCATTTTTCCTGTGCAGCTGCTCTAAATTTGCTAGTTAGAACATGTCTGTGAATTTTGATCTGACCTAAAAAGGGCAGACAGACACCTCCTGCTACACAAAGCTGGAGATTCCTGGCTTCCTCTGCCTTAGGAAGGATAGAATAAATTGAAGAGATGTACATGCACTTCAAAAGACTGAGTAAAAACCCTCTATTGCACCTTTGAAGTGGTTCAAAGAATTATAGCTTTGTAGATTTACAAAAAAGTTGCATATAAATTAATGGCCTTGAGATATAAGATACTGAAATTGAAAATGGATTCCCCAGTTAAAGAACTGGGAGATATTGCTTAAATATTGTATAAATATATTTAGTCCTTCTTTTTTTTTTTTATATATATATATATATATATATATATATATGTATGTGTGTATATGTATGTATATGTATGTATATATATGTGTGTATATGTATGTATATGTATGTATATATATATATACACCATTGAAATGATTAAAAACAATATTTACCTAAATATATTAAGTTGCTTTGGAGCTTTTGGGCAATGATTTCAATAAATATTTGAATCTGATGTGCGAAAGACGTGCGCTCTTGCTGGCCGTGTATGACTGCTGAATTTTGACTCCATCCCCACTGAGGCATTGGATATAACATGCTGCTCTCTTTCCCACTCATCACAATATCTGTCAGTCTGTCTTGTCAGCTCGGTTTAATCATTGTTTTGCCTTCTGTGCTATCTGTTGATCAGGAGCTGCCAGGTGGCTATGGCAGGGTAAAGCCTGACATTGTGACGTACGGCTCTGGTGTGCGTGGTTCAGGATTGAAGGAGGGCTGTCGTTCTCTTTCTGGCACCAGTGTTGCATCACCTGTAGTGGCTGGAGCTGTCACATTACTGGCCAGGTGAGACAGATGAGCAAAAATGGTATGAAACTGACAAATGTCCCTTTCTCTTAAAGGCATGGTTCAGAAATGAAAATTATGTCATTTATTAATCGCCCTCAAGTCGTTCCAAACCCATAACACCTTTGTTCACTTTCAGAACATGAATGAAGATATTTTCAATGAAATCCAACAACTGACACATTCAAAGCCAAAAAAGATAGTAAGGACAAAAATGGTCCATGTGACATCAGTGGTTTAACCGTAATGAAGCTATGACAATACTTTTTGTGCACAAAGAAAACAAAAAGAACAATTCCTTCTCTTCTGTGACATTCTTCGACCCACTTGTACAAGAGTACCACCTTGTTAACTTAATAAAAAAAAACTTAATGTAGTGCGCTGTAATTGTGTCAGGTGTGCACGTTATATCCAATTTCATGAGTAATTCAGATCAGGGTTTTATCATTAGGTCCGTGTTTGCTTATCAATCAGGGTGTTGATAGTGAATGATGGTGTGCTCACCTGTACTTTGTACATTTATTGCTATAGGCACACCATTTACACACAACTGATATGAAGTAGAACTAAATAAATTGGTCCCCTAAACCTATGGCTTTCTGCATAACTGCCTTTTTTGTTTTTCTTTGTCCTTAGGAGGGAAAAATAAATTAAATTCATCCTGCAAGAAACAAATGAATTGACAGAATCAATCTTATTTTCCACAGGGAATTGAATGGCATAGTTTCTTTTTCACTGTCTTGGCTTGCGCCATATATTTGATGTAGTATGTCCTCTCAGACTGTGATGATGGACTAACCTAATTTGTTGGTGTTTCCACTTTATGCTGTTTTCATTTCACCTCCTTCAGTTCCTTTCCTTTCTGTCTCTTTCATATATATTGCTCTCATTTGTATCAGCCTCTCATAGGTACTTGACCCCATCTGCCTCTTTGTTTTATGACCTCTTGAGTCACCATGTGCCATTGCACTGAAATATCTCATCAACCCACATCCATTTAACTAAACAATGTTTATTTGTCTTTTGTCTTTCCAGCACCGTGTTGAACAGAGAGTTGGTGAACCCGGCCAGTATGAAACAGGCCCTGATCGCCTCAGCACGCAGGCTGCCAGGCGTCAACATGTTTGAGCAGGGCCATGGCAAACTCGATCTACTCAGAGCCTACCAGATCCTTAACAGCTACAAGCCACAAGCCAGGCATGTCTTTTGCATGCACACAAATGTAGCATTCTGCTCACGTAGTATCTTATTCATATATGCTAAATTGGTTCACTTAAAATGTAGCCAGTGTGTCTATTGCACACTCACTCAGATTTAATTACCTTCCAGCCTGATTATAGAGTAGATTTGACCCGGTTCATTATCTTGCACTGGCTCTCACTGAGGTCATAGTCCTGTAATGAATTTCTAATGGTGTTTTTTATTCTTTAGCCTGAGTCCAAGCTACATAGATCTGACCGAGTGCCCGTACATGTGGCCCTACTGCTCTCAGCCCATTTACTACGGCGGGATGCCGACGATTGTCAACGTGACCATTCTTAATGGTATGGGCGTGACTGGAAGGATAGTGGACAAGGTAGGCAATAATAAATAGACTGGCTGCAATGTGATGTAAACTGTTATTTTGTGTGTTAAAGGTGAAGTACACTTCCAGTATAAAGCTTTCCGGATAATTTTCTCAACCCCATGTCACCCAAGATGTTTATGCATATCTTTTTTTTTTTAGTTGAAAGTAAATTAAGGTTTTTGAGGAAAACATTGCAGGATTTTTCTCCATATGGTGCAGTTTAAATGCAGCTTCAAAGGGCTCTACACGATCCCAGCCAAGAATGATGGTCTTATCTAGCGAAACGAATGGTAATTTTCTTAAAAAAAAAATTTTTTAAAAAATACACCTTGATATGCTTTTTAACCATAAATGCTCAACTTGCGCTAGCTCAACTTTACACATTACATAATCACACACACGTGACACAGGCGGAAGTGCCGACCGAGTATCTACAATGCAAATCTTCAAAGACAGTCAAACATATGCACATTGCAGAGCTAGTGCAAGATGAGCATTTGTGGTTAAAGTATTTGAATTTATATGTTTTAAGGAAATTAAAGATGGTTTCAAATTATTCGTCAGCTGGGATCATGTAGAGCCTTTTGATGCTGCATTGAAGCTGCAATTTGGTCCTGGGATGTTTTTCTTAAAAAAACTTAAATTTCTTTGTGACTGAAGAAAGAAAGACATGAACATCTTGGATGACATGGGAGTTAAATTATCAGGAAATTTTTATTCTCGAAGTGAACTTCTCCTTTAACCTATTTCAAACATTCATGGTCCATTATGTGTTTTTTTAATTTATTAATTTTTTTTTATCCCCAGCCCATCTGGCAGCCCTACCTTCCTCAGAATGGAGATTATGTGGATGTGGCGGTGTCTTACTCACCTGTGCTTTGGCCCTGGGCCGGATACCTGGCTGTTTCCATATCTGTGGCCAAGAAAGCTGCATCGTGGGAAGGCATTGCTCAGGGTCATGTCATGGTTACTGTGGCCTCACCAGCAGAGAATGATGTGAGTAACAGTATGGTCCCTGAAATCTCCAGTTAGGTGATATTTTGCTCTTTTAATTTGTATTTGAAAGTGCTCCTCTCCTTAAAGGGATAGCTCATCCAAAAATGAAAAATCTGTCATTAATAACTCACCCTCAATGTTCCAAACCCATAAGACCTTTGTTCATCTTCAGAACACAAGTTAAGATATTTTTGGTGAAATCCAAGAGCTTTCTGACCCTGCATAGACAGCAACGCAAATGACACGTTCAAGGCCCAAAAAGGTAGTAAGGACATTGTTAAAATAGTCCATGTGACAGAATTCATTTGTCAGAAACATGCATCAAAGACTGACACAAAATAAATTGAATAAAATAGTCATATCTGTTTTCTGTGTGCACACAAAGTATTCTCGTAGCTTCATAAAATGAGTTAACACTGATGTCACATGTACTATTTTAATGATGTCTATACTACCTTTAAAGGCCTTAAATGTGGTATTTGCATTGCTGTCTACGCAGCGTCAGAAAGCTCTTGGATTTCATTAAAAACATCTTTATTTGTCTACTGAAGATGAAAGAAGGTCTTATGGGTTTGAAATGACATTACACATCTAAGAGTTTCTTAGAAGGCTTTCAGAGTTTTTAGCTTTTATTTTGGTAGTAGTGTAGTTTGAGATTATGACCTGCTGTGGTCTGTTTTTCTTGTATTTGTATCCAGTCAGCAATAGGTGGTGAGATGACCTCTACAGTGAAGTTGCCAGTGAAGGTAAAGATTGTCCCCACTCCTCCACGTAATAAGAGGATTCTGTGGGATCAGTACCACAACCTACGTTACCCGCCTGGCTACTTCCCTCGAGACAACCTTCGCATGAAGAATGATCCACTTGACTGGTGAGCCTCGACCACCGAAAATATTCCACATTCAGTCAGTTCTTAAAAAAAAAAAACTTGCACTGTGGAAAGGAATCTGTAGAGGGCAGCATTTCATAGCTTGTTTCTAGTAACATTTCCCCCAGTTTGTCTGTTATAATAGTATAGATGTTTTTCTTTTTTTTTGAAGGAATGGTGATCATATTCACACTAACTTTAGAGACATGTATCAGCACCTTCGCAGCATGGGCTATTTTGTTGAGGTCTTGGGTGCACCAATCACTTGCTTTGATGCCAGTCAGTATGGTAGGTGTTCATCTTGAGTGTTTTCAGTATAAGGAATTCTGTCTTGAAGATGAATTGTTTTGTGGTATAATCAGTGATGGAAATCAGCTGTCATCTGATTTTTATAGGGACCTTGCTGATGGTGGACAGTGAGGAAGAATATTTTCCAGAGGAAATCACCAAGTTGAGGAGAGACATAGATAAAGGCCTGTCTCTCATCATCTTCAGTGACTGGTACAACACATCAGTCATGAGAAAAGTCAAGTTCTATGATGAGAACACCAGGTACTGAGAACATCAAGGCACACCGTAATCTTTTGTGTCTCTGTCTCTATCTTTAATGGATGATGGATGATTTATCCGTCAGCGGTACTGCATGTATCTCTGGGTAGATTGTTAGGTGGGGTCCAATAGTCTGAGGCCACTACTTCAAGAGCTGTGGAATCCAGTCATAAAAATTATATTTAAAAAAAGTTTAACATGGAATGTCACGAAATTTGCCACATTTTGGACTAATAAAGCAAAAGTAGGTCAGTACACTTAAATCAAAATGAGATACAGACTAGTGTCTGTGAATATTAAGTCACAAAATATAAATCCTGCATTTTCTGTATCTATGTTAATGAAACCTTTACTACATGCATACTCTGCCTCAATCGTTTAAAAAAAATAATCTGTAGAGCTTACTTTATGAGCGTTTCACTGTTTCTTTTGAGAAAAACTATCGTCATATCACATACAAACAGAAACTTATAGGTCGTCACTGTAACATGTCAAAACAAAAGTTTGGTTTAACTTGAAGAAATTGTGACAGAAATATAGATGTAATTATGTAATGTAATGATAGTACTACTACTAATACAATTATAAAAACATTTTTTTTTTAAGGAATATTTACCAGAAAAAATTTTTTTTTTTTTTTTCAGAGAAAAAAGAAGAAGAAAAAAAATCTTCTTTATAAAATAAATACATTTTTTTAACATTTACATGGAATCCAAAAAAAAAAAAATTGGAAAACAGAATATAGTGAAAAATGAGTTTCATGATTTCAATAAATTGACAATCCTTTTTAATTAAGGTGCTTAAGAATGTAATCATTAAAAGAGAATCTAGAAAAATAAAAATGGCAAAAAAAAAAAAGGAATCCAGAAAAACTAACAATTTGAAAGAAAAATAAAACTGAATTTTGGGGAAAAAACCCTGATTTTGTAGGGCCCTATATAAGACAAAAAAGTTTCACAAAGTAGTGCTGTCAAACTATTAATCGCATCTAAAAATAAGATTTTGTTTACATAATATATTTGTGTGCTGTGAATGTTTATGTATAATATAAACACGCTTGTATACATTTAAGGAAAAAAGAAAAAAAAAAATATATATATATATAATATATATATATATATATATATATATATATATATATATATATATATATATATATATATATATATATATAAAAAAAATATGGAAGTACATATTTTTTTTAAATATACTGTGTGTCTTCATATATACATAATTATACACAGTAAAGACACATATTGTAAAACATACTGTATTTTGGATACAATTTAATCGTGATTACTCATTTGACAGCACTAACAGAAAGTTAACATTTCAGTAGACAATAATTTGTGTCAAGACTGCCATGCTAATTACTTTTTAACTGTGATTTTACCTGACATTTTAATTTCGGCAATGTGTTTGTCTAATTTTCCAATTACCATGTGTTTTTTCTGTTCTAATTTGAAATTAAATTATGCTTCCCATTAGGGTATTTAAGTGCCCTAATTCAAAACTAATGTCATTTTGGCAGGGGGGATTGAAATTGTGTGGTTTCTATTATTGGATCTGACAGATACCTTTTTAAATGGGCCTCTTAGTAAAGTGTCCAATGCAGGACAAATGTATTTTATGAAACAAGGCCAAAAATTTTAAAACATGGATTACTTATTTGCAGGCAATGGTGGATGCCGGACACAGGGGGTGCTAACGTGCCAGCCTTGAATGACCTGATCTCAGTGTGGGGTATGGCCTTCAGTGATGGTCTGTATGAGGGAGACTTCACAATGGCAGATCATGACAGTAAGACTCTAACTTCTCGCTGTGTATATGATATTGAGTAGACAACAAGTTTGCCTGAAACAAAAAATAGATTTTAATAATATACCATGTTTTTTGCTTTTAGTGTATTATGCCTCGGGGTGCAGCATCGCTCGTTTTCCTGAGGATGGGATTGTCATCGCTCAGACCTTAAAGGATCAAGGTACACTGCACGCGCTGTGATCGTACACTGCACATCACTGCTGTCTCCATGGAGACCAGCTGAAAGCTTCTTCGTTTTCTTAATCCGCTTGTTATTGTTATCTGGCGTTCTCAAATTTCCAGGTTTGGAGGTCTTGAAACAAGAGACAGCAGTGGTGGAAAATGTGCCTGTGCTTGGTCTGTACCAAACCCCCTCTGCCGGGGGAGGCCGTATTGCACTCTACGGAGACTCTAACTGCATAGATGACAGTCATAGACAGAAAGGTAATGGACATTTGTGTATACAAGCTCACGATTTGAGCAAACGGGTCTGAGAGAGAGAGAGAGTTGAGCCCCACTAAATATTAATTTTTGGACTTGATGATTTGATTCAGTGTGTTTGGGTTCTATTTTCTGTTTAGACTGTTTTTGGCTGCTGGATGCTCTGCTGCAGTACACTTCTTATAGCATGACTCCACCCAGCCTCACCCACTCTAAAAACAGAGTGGTGCCCCCTACAGGCACAGACAGACCACTACCACAGAGATTGGAAGGTAATATTTAATAATTTTTCAGTAATGTTTTTTTCTTAATTGTAATGCCTTTTCATTTTGTTTTTAATTACGTTTTTGTTTTTTTTTTTTTGTTTTTTATTGAAAAATTGTAATGTGTGTTTTTTTTTTTTCAATTCATTGTTTCCATTATTCAATTATTTTTTTTTTTATATTCATTGTTTTTATTTTCATTATTTTTAATTCATTAATTTTTATTTAATCCATTATTTTCATTAATGCAATATATTTTATTTTAATTCATCTTTTTATTTATTTTTTTTATATTCATAATTAAGTCATTTATTTATTTATTTTTATTTTATTTGTAATTGTTTTTAATGCAGTATTTTCAATTCATTATTCATTATTTTCCGATATTTCCTTTTGTTCAACATATTAATTCATTATTATTTAATTAAAATCTTTTTTTTCTTTTTTTCATTTATTTATTTATTTTTAATCCATTATTTCTTATATTTATTAATGAATTTATTATTTTTTTGTTTTAATTCAATTAAATCTTTACATCTAAATGTAGTATTATTATTATTATTATTATTATTAATTCATTATTTTAAGTCATTTTGTTTTTGAGTAATTCATTTTATATAAAATTCGTATATTTGTAATTTTACATATATTCATGTAATTTATTTAATACATCATTTTCAATTCATGATTAATTATTTGTTTTTTTATTTTTATTTCATTATTTTTACTTTATTTTATTTATTCCATTATTTTTTTTTTATTAATGTAGTAGTTTCTTGGGGGGGTTATTTATTATCTTTAATTTGCTATTATTTTTAATTAATTTGTTTAACAAATTTTTTTAATTTGAGTAATTTATTAATTTATTTATTAATTTATTTTATATATATATATATATATATATATATATATATATATATATATATATATATATATATATATATATATATATATATATATATATATATATAATATTTATTTATTTATATTTATTTTTTTTCTCACCATTTTAAGTCATTTGAATGATTTATTTATTTTATATTCATTATTAATTCATTATTTTTCAATATTTCCATTATTTAACTTATTAAATCATTGTTATTACTTTTAAGTATTATTTTTGAATTAAGTAATATTTATTTCATTATTTTTTTTTTTATTAATTTATATTTTCATTTAATCTGTTATAGTGTTTTTTTTTTTTTTTTTTTTTTTAATTCATTATCTTTCTTTTTTTTATTGAATTATTTTAAGCCTTTGTTTTATCTTGATTTAATTAGATTACAAAATAATAATAATTTTAATGAATTAATTAATTTTTATGAATTAGATTTGATCTGATGATGATTGAAATTTTGATTGTTCTTATTTGGGTAGGTAATCACCTCTACCGTTACTCCAAAGTGTTGGAGGCTCATCTGGGTGACCCTAAGCCTCGTCCTCTCCCTGCTTGCCCTCATCTGTCTTGGGCTAAACCCCAGCCACTTAATGAGACTGCTCCTAGGTCAGTACACCTGAGACAACCACCGTTCTCACCTCATGCACCATCAGTGGAAACAAATCTAAATTTGGATGCATTGTCTTTTAATATTGATATCTGACAAGGTTTGTTGACACTTATTTCTTCTCAGCAATCTGTGGAAGCACCAGAAGCTACTGTCAGTGGACATGGACAAGGTGGTTTTGCCTCATGTGAGGCCATACCGGCCACAGGTTCGACCCCTGTCTCCTGGAGAAAGTGGAGCCTGGGACATTCCAGGAGGTGAGGAAAACTTTTCTGGTGTGTTTAGAAAATAATGACCAGGTGTCACCTATGCCATTGATGTCTCTGTTTTTCCTCAGGAATAATGCCCGGCCGTTATAATCAAGAGGTGGGCCAGACCATCCCGATGTTTGCGTTTCTTGGTGCCATGGTTGTTCTTTCCTTCTTTGTGGTGCAATTGACCAAGGCCAAAAGCAAGCCCAAACGCAGAAAACCCAGAGTGAAACGGCCACTTTACCTTCAACAACAGCAACAACAACAAACCCCTCACTCAGGCAAAAACCCCACCGTATGATCACATCTGGACAAACAAACAGGGAACAGTCTTCCCTGCGGTGTGTGAGATGATGAGATCCGAAGGGCTGTGTCTGTACATTCTTGAGATGAACCAGCCACCTGCGCCACGATGAGGGCCTTGTTTGGACATCAGTGTTCCCTCTCTTGCCTTTCAATTTAGTGACCAAATGGAGGAATGTTTCCTTTTTTAATTTATTGATGAATAATTGACTCGACCCTTGCTTTGTATGTCAAATTGGACAACCGAAACCAGCCATTCAGTTTGCTCGATCAACATATTGGACTTGTTTCCACACGTCGTCATTTTTGTATCCAGTCAGACTGTGTTTTTATAAAAACGGTTGTGCTTACATCTTTTGTAAATAGCCATCATGATTTCACTGTTGTTGGTGTGGAAATATCAATGTTTTAAATATATCTTATCCGATATAAAGCAAGAAAACCCGCCTCTGTCTTTGTAATAAATCTTAGATGACAGTCTTCATATAACATTACAGTGGAGGAAAAAACAAGAATGGTTTTTATCTTGTTTATCCGAGGGATGATTCAGGTAACCCGTCAGAAGTATGTGCCTATAGAATGGTTCTGTTTACTTTTGCTGCTTTCGATGATGGATGAACCTATTTATTCTTTGTTTGCATGAGATACATGTGCATAAGATGGATGAAGCTGTCACGGGTTGACTGTGTGGCCCACTAGTTTGCCTGAATATTGTTCTGCTCAGAAGTAAAATATCACTTCAGGATATTTATTTGGAGGAAAGCCATATTTGACTTGGTCACTCTTTTTATATTTATCTTTACAGCACTTAAGCTTATACACTACCAGTCAAAAGTTTTAGATTTGTAATTTTTTTTTTTTTTTTTTTTTTTTTTTTTTTTTTAAAGAAGTCTCTTCTGCTCACCAAGCCTGCATTTATTGTATCCAAAGTACAGCAAAAACAGTACAATTTTGAAATTTTTTTACGATTTAAAATAACTGCTTTCTATTTGAATATATTTTAAAAATATTTTTAGCATCATTACTCCAGTCAAATGATAGTTCTGGAGTCATTATAATGTTCTGATTTGCTGCTCAAAAACATTTGTTAAAAAAGCTGTTTATTTTATTTTTTTTATTTTTTTACAGGTTTCTTTGATTAATAGAAAGTTCAGAAGAACAGCATTTATCTGAAATAGAAATCTTGTAACATTTATAAATGTCTTTATCATCACTTTTGATCAATTTAAAGCCTTGCTAAATAAAAGTATTAATTTCTATAATTTCTTTCCAAAATAAAACAAATAAATTATACTTACTCCAAGCTTTTGAATGGTATAGTTTATAATGTTACAATGCCTTTTATTTCAGAAAAATGCTGATCTTTAGATCTTTCTATTCAAAGAATCCTGAAAAAATTTGCTCAACTGTTTAAAATATTAATAATAATAATAACAACGTTTCTTGAACAGCAAATCGGCAAATTAGAATGATTTCTGAAGGAAATTATGAAATGGAAATGACTGGAGTAATGGTGCTGAAAATGTAGCTTTGATATCACAGGAATAAATTACATTTTAAAATGTATTTTAAGTAGTAAAAATATTTAAATGTTACTGTTTTTACTGTACTTTGGATTAAATAAATACAGGCTTGGTGAGCAGAACAGACTTCTTTAAAAAACATTAAAAATCTTTTAACTGCTAGTTTATTTGGTACCATAGATCTTTCTTAGAGTAATAGCAGCTATTACTCTAGTTTTCATTGTCACATGACATCATTCTAATATGCTGATTATCAGTGTTGAAAAGAGTTTTTGCTGCCTAATATATTTGTGGAAACCATGATACATTCCATTTGAAAGTTTGGGGTATGCCAGAATACTTTTATTTAACAAGTGACATCGAAGACTCATCACTGGAATCAATTACATTTAAATTTTTTTTTGTTTTTTTTATTATTATAAATATATCTGTAAACATGTATTATCTATCTTTTCAGTCAATGTTTGCAATCATTGTTACTGCTGAAAGTGCAAGAAATATAACGAATTCAATCTCCCGGGATAAAAGTATTCATCAGACTATCCCACACAATCATAGTCTCCCTGTAATTGAATGCTGGTGTAGATGGGCAAAAGAAATACATCTTTTCCTCTTCTTTTTAAATTGGATCAACACTGTCTGCTAAGCAGTCTTGCACTTTCCTGCTCTTTTGCTTCAGGCCAGTATGAAATCAACTAAATCCATTAGAAGTGATAGGGGCTGGGAAGTCTCTCTAAATCTCGGCCCTGATCCATTTTTAATGGGAAGAATAGCCTGTGAAAATGTCACCAGTTTCTTTCAGGTGACAAAACGTGATGAGGTTAATGGCATGAAGAACATGGGAACAAACCCTGATCAGTTATCTGTGCTTAAGTGGATTTCCCAAATACCAAATTTCCCAAGTCACATGTTCCTCCTTTCTCTCATATCCAGAAAGTTCCCAGCCTTGATTGTGAGTTTCTCCGCCAGTGAGCCAGACTTGGCAGCAGCCTGTACCACCAGTGCCAAACCCCCACCCCTGGAACACAAATGCTGTTAACCCTTATGTAATTTAACCCTGCTTTTACTATAGTAAAAGTGTAGTAGCCATGCTTTTTGGCATAACGCTACTGACTACCTTCTGTAACCACAGTTTTACTACAAATAGCATGGTTAGTTTAACTAATCCAACACGTGTTTGCACTACAAACTTAGGTGTTCATAATTAAGACAATATATTAAAATGATATGGTAAGAGACAGCCGTTTGCAATATCAAGCAGCAAATAAGCTGCCTTACAGCTAAAAATAGCTGGATGTGGATGAGACCTGAAGCCACACTCATAAAATTTACGTAGGGCCGCACTTACGGCAGAAATGTTGGTTATCTCAAAATTTAGTGAAATTTTTTTTAACAGTTTCCCTTTGGAAGAAGAAGAAGATAAAAAGCCTACAGTTGTTGACAACATTTTTTTTAAAATCTGATTCTATTTAATACATTCAACTCTTTATTTAACATTGGTATTGTGCTGTTGTAAATTCTCGTTATGCGCGACCCCAAACGCTTTTCATTTAATTACTAACGAATCAAATCGAGTTTGTTTCTCGAAATTGTGGAAGAGCGTTTGATTGGCCTGAAACACCACACCCCCACCCCTCATTCACCTGACCTAAAGGTTGAGCTCCCTCAGAGAAGTGAGTGGTCCAAACGGGCGAACATGGAGGAGCTGGCCAAAGAAAGTATCAGCTTTTTAACAAAGTCTTCTCTGGACACAAACGGACCGAAGTTGGGCTCATTAGGAGCGGTTTTCATCATGCTGAAGTCCGCGCTTGGTGCAGGGCTTCTTATCTTTCCCTGGGCGTTTGAGAAAGCTGGAGGTATTCACTCAGCTGTCACTGTAGAAATGGCAAGTAACTCTTTGCTACAATGAAACACGGATTGTTTAAATATTTTATGGCTCAGTTAACCTGGTTTCATCTCTGGCTGCTACCATATCGATTATGTGCACACTAAAAGATTTGTCTTTCCAATGAGTCCAGTAATCATTTGAGAAAACGATTTGTTCAGTAAATACAGTTGAGGTTAAAAGTTTACAGACAGAATCAGCTAAATGTTATCTTAATAATTTTACCAAAAGAGTATATTTTACACAAAGTATTTAATAATAGTTGAATTGATAAAAATTACCCAGTTCAAAAGTTTACATACACTTGATTCTTAATACTGTGTTGTTACCTGATTTTTTTTTTTTTGCTTGTTTGTCCTGAACAGTTAAACAGCCCGCTTGTTCAGAAAAATCCTTCAGGTCCAACAAATTCCTTGGATTTTTTTTGTTGCAATTTTTGTGTATTTGAACACTTTCCAGCAATGACTGAATGATTGTGAGATCCATCTTTTCAATGAGAACAACTGAGGGACTTGTATGCAACTATTACAGAAGTTTCAAACGCCCACTGATGCTTCAAAAAGAAACGCAATGCATTAAGAAAACTTTTGAAATTAGATTTTTTTTTTTTTTTTTTGAATTTGAATTTGAAAATCAGGGTAAATTTAACTGACTTTGTTTTCTGGGTATCTTCTGGGTATCTTCTGAAGGGCAGTACTAAATAATAATAAAAAAAAGATATTTAGGCAAAATATGTATATTTTTTTCATTCTGTTCGAAAGTTTACACCCTTAATGCATAGTTTTTCCTTCTGAAGCATCAGTGAGATTTGAACCTTCTTAAATAGCCCCTCAGTTGTCCTCAATGTGAAAAAATGGATGAGTCATTGTTGGAAAGATTTCAATTACACAAAAATGGTTAAAAAAAAAAAAAAAAAAAAACAGAATTTGTGGGACCTGAAGGATTTTCCTGTAGAACAGCAGGCAGTTCAACTGTTCAGGACAAACAAGGGACTCATGAACAACTATCACTAAAAAACAAAGCAAAACAAAAAAAACCTGTGGATCAGTATTAAGAATCAGGTGTTTGTAAACTTTTGAACAGGGTCATTTTTATAAATTTAATGATTATTAAATGCATTTGTGTAAAATATCTTATTCAGGTCAGTACTAAATGCATTTTGTATGATCCTTCTTATTTTGGTAAAATAATTGACCTTTTGGAGATTCTGCAAGGTGTATGTAAACTGACCTCAACTGTACATATTGTTAACTCTATAATGTCTGAATTGCATATTTCCACTTATTTTATAATATATTTCTGTCTTGCATAGATTTCTCTTGTGTTCCTGATCAGTGGACTTGTCATCCTGGGCTATTCGTCTTCAATCAGTGGACAAAACACATATCAGGCTGTGGTCAGAGATGTGTGCGGTCCTGCCATAGGCAACCTCTGTGAGATATGCTATGTCTTCAACCTCTTCATCATATCTGTTGCTTTTCTGGTCATAGTGGCCGACCAGCTTCAGAAACGTAAGCAATGGAAAGCCATTAATGATAATTATTACTGATTGCTCATATAGTCATTGTAAAGTAGCCGTTGTCCATTAAATCCTCACATTGATCCATCTCAATTCATTTCTCCCAGTGTGTGTCTCTATTTATGAGTTAATCACAGGATTGCCAGAATCAGAGATGCCGTACTACTGGTACACAGACCAGAGGTTTGCCCTGTTTCTTCTGTGTCTGTTCTTCATTTTCCCTCTCTCTGTCCCGAAGGAGATCAGCATACAGAAATATACCAGGTGAGGAATTGTATTCTGTCAGTTTTACTATTTAAAATAACTGCTTTCTGTTTGAATATATTTTAAAAAAAATATTCAATATTTTATTTAAATATTTTAAATATTTTTAAAAAATGTATTCCTGTGATCAAAGCTAAATTTTAGCACATTACTCCAGTCTTCAGTGTCACATGATACTTCAGAAATCATTCTAATATGCTGATTTGCTGTTTAACAAACATTTTCTTATTAACAAAAACAGTCGAATAAATTTTTTCAGGATTCTTGAATGAATAGAAAGATCCTAAGATCAGCATTTATCTGAAACAAAAAAAGCTTTTTGTAACATTATACATTATACCATTCAAAAGCTTGGAGTCAGTATATTTTTTTTTATAAAGGAAAGAAATTATAGAAATTAATACTTTTATTTAAATTGATCAAAAGTGATGATAAACACATTTATAATGTTAACAAGATTTCCACTTCAGATAAATGCTGCTGTTTTGAGTTTTCTATTAATCAAAGAAACTCGGCTACTCGGCTGTTTTCAGCATAATGATAATAATAATAATCATTTATTATTATAATTTTGTAGCAAATCAGAATATTAGAATAATTTCTGAAGGATCATGTGACTTGAGAAATGATGCTAAAAATTCAGCTTTGAAATCAAAGGATTAAGCTACATTTTAAAATATATTCAAATAGAGGTTATTCTGTTTATACTGTTTTTGCTGTACTTTGGATCAAATAAATGCAGGCCTGGTGAACAGAAGAGACTACTTTATAAAACATTACAAATCTTACTGTTCAAAAACGTTTGACTGATACTGTACAACTTAAAT